>PVIH01013531.1:0-17067 GCA_004025045.1 Sigmodon hispidus
GACCTTGAATAAGGATATATAGGGAAAGCTGAACACAAAGAAAATATATGTGTAGCAATCTTATTTGTATTTCTACCCTTGATAAGCCATGCTTATGATTCTTATCCTCTGTATAGTTATTGTTAACTCTTCTGCATTTTAAATTCTTTTTACTGTTTTTTTTTTTGATAAATACAAAATAAAGAAAAAAAAAAGAAAGCAGGAAAGTAAAAGATCACCATTGCCAGGTTAGGGAGATAGGGAAGCACTGAGACAGGGATGGCAGGGTACAGGTGATCAATAGGGAGAGACTGGAAATATGAGGTGGTACTCTAATGAGGAAAGGGAAGAAAAAGCAAACCAGAAGGACTTGGGAGGGTGAAAAAAATCAAGATGTCAAAAAGGTCATAAAAAATAATACTACCTGCCTAAAAATTTCATAATATAATATAATGTGACATAATAGGTATGAAAATAAAAATACATATACAATTTTTTATTTAAAAAAATAAAGCTTTTTTCCACATATCCTCTTGCTCTCCTTCCTTTCCACTCCTACTCCCTCCCTGTCTGCCTTCAGCCTTCAGCCTCCCTCCTCCTCATACTCCCATACCCTCCCCAAAAGGGCAAGAAGTTCCAAGGTGAATCAGCTCAGGATCCACTCCATACAGGTCCAATTTCCTCATCCTAATGTCATGACTGGGTTAGGTGTTCCTCTGGAGGGGGAATGGGCTCCAAAGTGCCAGTCCATGTAGCATAGAAACATAGTTTGATCCTTCCCCTTAAGGCTCTACGTACTTCCCATGTCAGTGGGCAGCTGCCTATCCTTGGAGGGCCTAGTTTCTTTTCTTGAAGGTTCCCCAGTGGCTGTTCTTAATTCAGTGAGTAATAGTTTAAATGAAATTTCCCATTTGTATTGAAAAATTTCCCACAAAGAGTCAAAGACCACCTAACAAAAACCTAACATCAGGCATAAGAAGCCCTATTTTGAGTTTTCAGCCAGGATTTCCCGGAAGAATCCCAAAATATTAAGACTATTGCTATCATTCTTGTTTGCCCACACTTCCCATAAGCTGAAGGTAAGTCTCTATTGTTGAAGTCATCATGCCTGTCAGATATATTGCTCAGAGAACTCTGAGCTGAAACTGTTCTGAAATCCTCCTCCATGAAAACAAAAATTTGTAATACCAGACAGAATCATGCAACTTTCCAAAGGAGAGAAGAAACAATAATCTCACCTAGTTGTGATGCCTATGAACCCCAACAAAGACTATGGCATAATCCTAACAGTCCAGGAGTGTCATGCACACCTTGATGAAATCAACAGCTATCTGTACTTAAGACCTGATCAAGAAGAGGAAATAATACCTGGAGCTGGAAACCTAGCCAACTACTCAGAGCTGGAGAAGTAATGGATGTTGGAGGAAAACCTAAAATTGCTACCTTACTAAACCAAGATAATTCTTAACTATGTTCTAAATACTTGCCCTTATGTTGAATGATAGTAAATTTAATTCTTACCCATCATCACGGAAAATTCTTTTGTAACACACAGATATCATTTAAAAAAGCCTTAACTAATCAAAATGTAGAATTTTGGAGGATAATACAAACTAAGGTTTAGGAATCATCATTATGGCATAAGAGGCAGAAAGAACATGAAGAAAGATTAAGATATTTGTTGTGAGGATGTGTCTCCAAGCAATATCAGAAGCTACATCCATAAACTCTCACCATACGACTGCCCAAACAAGGACAGAAGCTTGTTCCTGGGCATGCCAAAGTAGATGGCTAAAAGCCAACATGATTTCAATTCTACAGAAAGAACTACAGTGAACTAAAAAAATGCCAAGAGTTAGAAAAATCACCTTTCCCAAGGAAGAACACACAGATTGGTTATTATATGTAGAAGTAACATTATACATACTGAGTAGCTTGTACTTACAAATTTAAAAATATTTATAAGAATAGGACCCAGCAATACCACTTCTGGATGTATACCCTAAAGATGCACATTCACACTCCAAAGGTATTAGCTCAACTATGTTCATAGCAGCATTATTTGTAATTGCAAGAACCTAGAAACAACCTAGATGTCCCTCAACTGAAGAATGGATTAACAAACTGTGGTACATCTACACAATGGAATACTACTCAGCAGTAAGAAAAAATGATATCCTAAAATTTACAGGCAAATGGATGGATTTGGAGAATATCCTCCTGAGTGAGGTATCACAAACTCAGAAAGATAAGCAGGGGATGTACTCACTCATTAGTGGTCTCTAAACAAACAAACAAGAAAAAAGCAAAGCATGCCCAAGCTCCAAACCATAATCACTGAACAGTTTGTGATCAGAAACACCCTGGACTGACCATTCCGATCCCACTTCACCTAGACGAACCCCTGACTCACTCTTTAGGGAGGGGTCACAAAACTGGATTTGCCAGGAGTGGAGACTGATCTAAGCATTATTGGATCAGTGGGACCATGGGACTGTCTGCTGCCTGCCCAGGGAGGGGATGGGGAGTTGTGAAGAGGAAAAAATGACCTGATGTGGCGGTAGGGGAAAGGGACCTTGAATAAGAATATATAGGGATAGAAAAAAAAATTCAGAGGAAAAGCTGAACACAAAGTAATTTTATGTGTAGCAAATTATTTGCATTATCACCCTTGATAAGTCATGCTTATGATTTTTATTTTCTTTATAGTTATTGTTAACTTATCGGCATTTTAAATTCAATTTACTGTTTTTCTTGATAAATACAAAATAAATAAAGAAAAAAAGAATATATGTATGCATACATATTTGTGAATGTGTATATGAATATATATGTATATGCACTTGTGTGTTTGTGTCTGTCCATTTGTATATATATAAAACAACAATTAATAGAAAAAAGAGCATTAATTTGAAAATGAGCATGAAAGAGTATATGAGAGGATTTGGAAGAAAAAAGGGGAAAATGTAATTAGACTATAACCTCAAAAAATAAAAAAAAAAAATTTAAGGTAGCTTTTTTTTTTCATGCTTTCTTCTCATATTAATTGTGGAATAACAGGAGTTTTATAGTTCAAACACAACCACAGAGTAAAGGAGAAAAGACACATCTGCTATATTATGAACCTACTTAAGAACAAGAATAGTTATTTTGTTTTCATTAGCATGAATTTTCTCTGTAAAACAAAAATATTGAACCTTCTTTAATACAGGTAACTTTCAACATTTCTCATTTTGTATAAAATGTATGTCATGTCCAAAAGACCATCTTTATTATCCTTGCTCATACTTATCTTGTATAAAGACAAAATTTATCTTTGAAGTAGTACTGAGAATATTAGTTGACTATTACTGCCTACCTACTTGTTGTAGAACATATTTTTATCAAATTGCAGCTTTGTGTCTGAAAAAAATGATTATGTACCATCCTTTCTCACAAGTAGAACAAGCCCAAGGAGGTTCATGATGGAGGCTTTATATGGAAGGCTTTCTAGAGAAGTCTTCTAAAGATATTACTAAGTAATCTAGCTAGGCTCATAGAATTCTTAGCTCACATTTATCAAACAGAAGGATAGAAAACTTCTGCTGTCTTTGTTATGACCATCTTTGTCTAAAAGCCCTATCAGCAACTTTTTTCTATAAAGAAACATTAATGTAAAATAAATAAAATGCAAGTGTGGTAAATAACTCATGTCATGTGAGTTACTTATTAATTCAGATATTTTATAAATATTAAAGTTGAATGTAAGTGTATTGAAAGCAAAGTTTACTGGTCAGTCTTAGTAAACATTGTAACTGTCACTTCAAGTAATTTTTAAACTAAATTGCCAATAATAACAGAGAATAAAGTGCTAGAAATGATGAATTAAACATAGCTACACTCAAGTTAAAAATGCATTTAATATGAGACAAAAAATAAATTTCTGTGTTTTAAGAGCATTTCTTTTTTAGATAGAAAGGTAGATAAATGGATACACATAGCTAGATTGATGGATAAATTGAAAGCATTTTTAATATTGAAAATCATAAATGAAAAGCATACACCCACCAGGTAGATTTATGGCATGAACCCACTTCACCTGCCTGACTTCTGTTGCCCAGTTTTGCCTGAAATTTTTTGTGACTGGATATTGACCCACATGTGCTTTTAATCATTTACACACATTCATGTGACAACTTCCCATCTAGAAGACTAACAAAAGTTTCATGAGCAGAAGAAAGTCTCAGAATGCCTTCCACAGCCACTCCCACTCATGTCTTTGAGTACTGCACCCTTGTCCTAAAGTTGTCTTTAGACAGTGATCTCCTTTATTGTATTTATTCAGGGCACACCATTACACAACCTCACTCTTGTCAGGCTATTCTTTAATAGTAGCCAGAATGATTCTCCTGGATACTTATGTCTTTTTAAGAATGCTCAGTAAGAGCACTGGGCTAATTCCCTGGCCCAGCTGATGGCAGGGGAGAGACTCTATATGAGCAAGGGGATACGGACTATGAGAAAAATTTTTACAGTGATGGCTGGCTGGACCTCTGGGGAGTTCACTGAATCAAGAACAGCCACCTGTGAACCATAAGGAAAAGGAAATAAGCCCTCCAAGGATATGCAACTATCCACTGACATGGGCAGTATGTGGACCTTCAAGAGGAAGGTGCAGACTGTTTCTGTGCAGGGACTGACACCTAGGAGCTCATTCACTCCAGAGGAACACATAACCCATTCTTGATATTAGAATGAGGAAATCGGACTTACCTGGAGTGGATGCTGAGCTAATCCATCTTGGAACCTCTTGCTCTTTCTGGGGAGGGGATGAGAGATAAGGAGGAGGGAAGCTGAAGGCTGACTGGGAGGGGTGGGGAGAGTAAAGGGAGTTGGAACAAGGTGACACATGGTTAAAAAAGACTTTATTTGGCACCATGCTGACCTGTGTCCAGAGCAGAGATAGAGAAGAGCAAGTTGCAACTCTAGGCTGCTGGGAGACCTCCAATCCAAGGCAAGAGGCACACCCCCACATCTGACCTCATGCTCAGCAATGCTTCCCTAAACCAAAGCTGGGAGAATACTTCTCCAGCCATCCCCTGGGAAACATAGCAGGAGGGACATCCCACGAACCAGCCCTGCCTGCAAGACAAGCTGCCTCATCACAGACAGATGTCTTGGCACTGCACAGACCCATGTCTAGACCAGAGTAAGAGATTGTGCAGACCCCATGTGCAGAACAAAGAGGAGACACACAGCCCCTGTAGCCAGAGCTGACTAAGATTCCACTAACACCCGTCTAAGAGTAAATGAAGAAAGCAATGGGCAGATGCCAGTTCAAGAAAACATAACAGTATCAATAACAACAAGGCACCACCAGAAGAAGCTGATGGCTCTACAACACCAAGAACTGAACACAGTAATAAAGAAAAACAGAAGGAAACAACAATACAAACAGCTGTATGATGATTATAGAAGCCTTAAAAGAAGATATTAAAAAGTTCCTTAAAGAAATAGGAGAAAATAAAAATAAAAAAATGGAAGAGATGAACAAATCATTGACAAAAAAACTAAGAAAGAGAAATTCAACAATGAAAAAATCATTCCAGAAACTAAAAACTGAAATAGAAGCAATGAAGAAGGCACAAAACAAGACAAAGGAGGAAATGTAGAATCTGAAAAAAACAAACTGAAATACAAATACAAGCATAACCAACAGAATTCAAGAACGGAAGAGAGAATCTTTGGAGTGGAAAACCTAATATTGGAAATAGATAAATCACGCAAAGAAAACACCAAAAGCAACAAAGTCATAAAACAAAATGTTCAGGAAATTTGGGACACCATGAAAAGACCAAACCTGAGAATAATAGGAATAGAAGAAGGAGAAGAATTCCAGCTCAAAGGCACAGATATTGTATCCAATAAAATCACAGAAGAAATCTTTCCCAACTTAAAGAAGGAAACACCTATAAAGATACAAGAAGCATACAGAACATCAAATAGATTTAACCCCCAAAAAAGTCCGATTGCCACATAATAATCAACCACAAAACATACAGAACAAAGAAAAAAATTAAGAGCTGCAAAAGAAAGGGGCCAACTTACCTATAAAGACAGACCCATCAGAATAACACCAGACTATTCAATGAAAACAAGAATGTCCTGTTCAGAAGTTATACATACACTAAAAGGGCATGGTTGTCAATCCAAGACTACTATACCCAGCAAAAATATCAATCACCATAGGTGGAATAAGCAAGATCTTTCACAACAAAGACACATTGAAACAATACCTATCCACAAATCCAGCACTACAGGAAGCACTAGAGTGAAAACTCCAACTTAAGGATCCCAGATACAACCATGAAACCACAAACAATTGACAATCCCACAGAAGAAAAGCTCGAAGAAAGGAAATACATACAAGCTACCACCAAAATTAACAGGAAATAACAATCAGTGGTTATTAATGTTCCTTAATATCAATGGACTCAGTTCACCTATAAAAAGACACACCATAACACAATGGATACAAAAACAAGAGTCAACCTTCTGCTACATACAAGAAATGCACCTGAACTCCAAAGACAAACACAGGCTCAGATTAAATGGTTGAGAAAAGATTTTCCAATCTAATGGCCCTAAGAAACAAGCTGCAGTTGCCATCCTAATAACTAACAAAGTAAACTTCAAACTAAAATCAGTCAAAAGAGAAGGACAGACATTATTATTCGTACCAGGAAAAATGGATAGATCTCAATCCTGAATATTTAGGCTCCTAATATAAGGGCATCTTCATATGTAAAAGAAGCACTACTAAAACTTAAATCACACATCAAATGTCACACACTAAGAGTGACAGACTTCAGTATTTGACTTTCACCCTCAGATAGGTCAACCACACAAAGACTCAACAAAGAAATTAGGGGTCTAAGAGATGTTATGATGCAAATGAACTTACATATATTTACAGAAGCTTCAATCAAAAGACAAAGGAATATACATATTTCGCAGCACTCTGTAAAACTTTCTCTAAAATTGATCACATACTTTGTCATAAAGCAAATATCAATAGACACAAAAAATGGGAATAACCTATTTTATCAAATAGAGAACTCAAGAAACTATAGCCCAAAACCTTGAATAACCCAATCAAAAAAATGGGGTTCAGAACTAAAAAGGGAATTCTCAGCAGAAGAATTACAAATGGCTGAAAGGCACTTGACAAAGTGCTAGGCATCATTAGCCATCAGAGAAATGTAAATCAAAACAACTTTGAGATACAACCTGACAGCTGTCAGATTGGCTAAGATAAAAGACACAGATGGCAGCCTATGCTGGAGAGGGTGCAGAGCAAGGGGAACACTCCTCCATTGTTGTTGAGAGTATAAACTTGTTCAGCCACTCTGGAATGCAGTATGGCGGTTTCTCAGAAAACTGGAAATCAATCTCCCCAAGGATCCAGCAATACCAATTTTAGGCAAATACCCTAAAGATGCACATTGGCACTCCAAAGATCTTAGTTCAACTATGTTCATAGCAGCATTGTTCGTAATGACAAAAACCTGTATACAAACTACATGTCCCTTATCTGAAGAATGGATTAACAAATTATGGTGCATATAAACAATGGAGTATTACCCAACAGCAAGAAAAAATTATATCCTAAAATTTGCAGGCAAATGGATAGATTTGGAGAACATCTTCCTGAGCAAGGTATCCCAAACCCCTAAAGATAAGCAGGGGATGTTCTCACTTATTAGTGGACTTTAAACATAAAGCAAGGAACAACTAAGCTGCAAACCACAACCACTGAACAGCTTGGGATCTGAAACACCTAGGACTGGCACCTTGTAGCCCATTCCCTCCAGAGGAACACCTGACCCAGTCTTGATGTTGGGGTGAGGAAAGTGGATCTGCCAGGAGTGAATGCTGAACTAAGTCACCTTGGGACCTTGGGACCTCCTGTCCTTGCTGGGGAGGACATAAAGTGATGAGGAGAAGAGAGTGTGACTGGGATGGGCAGGAGGGGGAAGCGAGTTCAACAACGGGATGCACAGATAAAAAAATATGACTTTATTCATAATAATCATAATTTAAAAATTCACATAAACAAAAAATAAGAAAGAGAAAACAATGGCTGTAGAACAGAATGTTATAATACTGCTAAGTAGCCACCAAAAAAAAAGAAGTCAGTACTCTCAGGAAAATAACTCTTGTGTTTTCTATTGTGAATGAGCAAAGTAGCACAAAAGATTAATTAAAGTCATTTGGAGGATTTTGTATTAAAAAAAAAACTCCAAATAACAAAAACTAAAACAAAAAACCCAAAAAATAACAAAAAAGCACAAACACTAGCCTTAAATTTCATTTGTGTCAAAGTATAAAATTATTTTAAATTTTTTATATAACTAACAAAAAATACACCAATGCTTTAAAAAATTCACAATGCTTAAAATATAATTCAAAGATGTCTCAGTGCAACATTAGTAGCAAAATAATAAAATTACTGAATAGAAATTAATCTGACTAATTAAATTATCTAATTATCCAAAATGGTTAGAAAAAAGATAAATTAAACAAATTAAACAAACTTAAAGAGAAGACGAGATTAAGACTAAAAGCAAATTTCAATAAGTTAAATATAATCAGCAAACCTATTTCTAAATTACTAATTTTTTTAAAGTTAAACATAGCAAGAAAACATCAGTTGTCTTTTTATGTGACAAGTTAAAAATAAGTAAGGTAATATATTATTGGAGGTTATGAAAATTTGGAGAAAATTCAACATTTATTTTAAACATAAATTACCACGGTATTCTTTATAAATTGTGGAACACTAAAGCCCAAACCTCTTAAACCTGAGAACAAAATTTGTGCCCACTTTTAGAACTCCTATGTCAATATTTGCAAACCTTGATGAAATATCTTTTCAGATTACATCACTTTAGAGGAAGGGGGAAATTGTGAATTGTTTTAATGAGAAACATAATACTATATAATTCTCAAACACATGCAAGAGGAATGTACCAAACAGTAGTGCATTAGCTTTACTAATGACACTAAATTAAAAATTCTACAAAAATACTAACAAACTGAAATATTTGACATATCGTAAGGTAAAACCATTATAGAAAATTTTATCTAGTATTGAGTTTATTGTTGGAAGTTTACATAGTAAAATTGATCAAAGAAAAGCTTATCCATTAGCATTTCATTAATTGATTAACATATTGTTTATAACTTTTTTCTCATATAAAACTTTGCAGGAGTATATATGGACTCACACAGATATTTACACTCTCAAAGGCACAATTATGCTTAAATATGAAATATTAGATCATTAACACTGAATTTATTGATTCTTAATGTTCCCACTGTTTGAAGTACTTTATGGTAGAATCTGACAAACAATACCATTATGTAAGAGAAAGACATACTTGGTATGAACAGGAATAATCTAACTTTCTATTACAACCATATCTGTTAAAAAAAAAAGTCAGTGGAAAAATTCATAGAAATAGAAAAGCTCATTAAAGGAGTTATTTATAAGATTAAGATATAAAAACAGTAGGTTTCTTTTTATATACATTTTATAACCTTGCAATTGCTGGTGAATTCCTCGCAATTGGAAGAGTTCAAGCAGAGAGAAAAAAGGAAAGTAATGAGCTGTCAGTGTTAATGTGGGAAGAGCCCCTGGATGGGAAGCCAATTTTTCTAAATGAGTTCTAAACTCAGTCTCCTACTATTATTTCAGAATTTGTGGAACCTGAACCTATGGACAAAGGGTAACTTGCAGAAGTTTATGATCCGGCTAACTTCAAGTCGTAAACCTATCCTTCCTATACTCATAATGATAATCATAATATTCTTGTCCAGTTCTGTCCTTCTTGCTCCTATTCTTGTGTTGTGAGTATCATTATGTATATTAGACAAAGACCCATCACTCTGATATGTTATATAAGTGTCTCCATGTATGTTGGATAAAGACAATTTTTTCTCTGACATGTTATTTGCAGGTTTTCATTTTGATCTCTGTATTTATCTGAATTTGCCTTCTCAGGTCACTTTAAATTAAAAATTTTTAAACTACAATAATTGATACTGAGTCTGTGTGGAAAGAGAAACCTTTATTAAATAACTGAGTACAGCAGAGCTTAGTCATTACAGAAATTGAATATTTTGGACCTCTTTGTCAAAGAGCAGGTGTTCATAGGTATTTGGGTTAATGTCTGGATCCTCAATTCTATTCCATTGATCCACAAGTCTGTTTTTATGCCAGTACCAGGCTGTTTTTATTACTGTAGCTCTATAGTATAACTTGAAGTCAAAGATGGTGATACCTCCTGAGATTTCTTTGTTTAACAAAATTGTTTTGGCAATCCTGGCTTTCCTATTATTCCAAATGAAACTGAGTGTTGTTCTTTCAAAGTCTGTAAAAAAAAATTGTGTTGGAATTTTGATGGGCAATGTATTGAATCTGTAGTTTACTTTTGGTAGGATTGCCATTTTTACTAGGTTGATCCTACCTATGCAGAAACATGGGAGAGCTTTTCATTTTCTGATAACCTCTTCATTTTCTTACTTTGGTGATTTAAAGTTTTTGTCAAATAGATCTGTTACTTCTATGGGTTTAGTTACTCTAAGGTATTTAAAGCTATTTGCAGCTATTATAAAGGGTGATGTTTCCCTTATTTCTTTTTCAGCCCTTTTATCTTGAGTGTATAGAAGGACTACTGATCTCTTTGAGTTAATCTTGTATCCTGCTACCTTTCTGAAGGTGTTTATCAGCTGTAGGAGTTCTCTAGTAAAATTTTGTGGATCGCATATATATATATATATTAATCATATCATTTTCATGTAGAGATAGTTTCACTTATTCTTTTCCAATTTGCATTCCCTTAATCTCCTTTCATTTTCATATTGCTTTATCTATAACTTTGAGAACTATATTGAACAGAGAGAAAGGACATCCTTGTCTAGTTCCTGATTTTAATAGGATTGCTTTGGGTTTTTCTTCATTAAGTTTGATGTTGGCTGTTGGCTTCTTGTAAATCGCCTTTGTTATTCAGATATTTTCCCAGTATTCCTGATCTCTCCAGGGCTTTTATCATAAAGGAGTATTGGAATTTGTCAAAGGCTTTTTCAGTATTTAAACATATGATCATGTAGGTCTTTTTCCCTTTAATTTATTTATATGATGAATGACATTTATGGTTTTTCATATGTTGAACATCCCTGCATTTCAAGGATGAAGCCTACTTGATCATGTTGAATGATAATTTTTATGTATTGTTGTATACGGTTTGCCGAAATTTCCTTGAGGATTTTAACCACAATATTCATGAGGGAAATTGGTCTGTAATTCTCCTTCCTTGTTGTGTCTTTGAGTGGCTTGGGTATTAGGGTAATTGTGGCCTCATAAAAGAAATTTGGCAATATTCCTTCAGTTTCTACTGTGTGAAATAGTTTGAGGAGTAATGGTAGTAATTCTCCTTTGAATATCTGGTAGAATTCTGCACTGAATCCATCTATACCTGGACATTTTTAATTGGGAGGCTTTTAATGACAGCTTCAAATTCCTTAGGGTTATAGGTCTGTTTAGGTAAATAATCTGGTCTTCATTTTATTTTGGTAAATGGTACCTGTCCAAAAAGCTGTCCATTTCATCAAGGTTTTCCATTTTTGTGGAATACAGATTTTCAAAGTATGATCTGATAATTCTATGGATTTCCTGGGAGTCTGTTGTTATGTCCTCTTTACATTTCTGATTTTCTTGATATGGATACTCTCTCTCTGCTTTTTGATTAGTTTGGATAAGGGTTTATCTATCTTATTGACTTTCTCAAAGAACCAACTCTTTTTTTCATTGATTCTTTGTATTGTTCTTTTTGTTTCAATTGTATTGATTTCAGCTCTAAGTTTGATTATTCCCTGCTCTCTACTCCTTCTAGGTTAGTTTGCTTCTAATTGTTCTAAGGTTTTCGGCTGTGCTGTTAGTTCTTTATTGTGAAATTTCTCTCTGCTTTTCATATAGGCATCTAGTGCTATGAATTTTCCTCTTAAGACTGCTTTCATTGTGTCCCACAAGTTTGGGTATGTTTTCATTAAATTCTAGGAAGACTTTGATTTTTTTCTCAATTTCTTCCTTGACCCAGAGGTGGTTCTGCTGAGTGATGTTTAGTTTCCATGAATTGGTAGGCTTTCTGTGATGTTTGATACTGTTGAACTCTAATTTTAGGCTCTGGTGGTCCAATAAGATACAAAGCATTACTTCCACTTTTTGTTTCTGTTTATATTTGCTTTATTACCTATTATGTGGTCAATTTTAAAGAAAGTTCCATTTGCTACTGAGAAATATATATATTTCTTTGCATTTGGATATAAGTTTCTGTAAATATAATCTATTAAATCCATTTGTATCATAACCTTTGTTAGACTGCTTATTTCTCTGTTGAGTCTCTGTCTGATTGACCTATCAACGGCCTCTGTCCTTCTCTGATGACACAGTTCTCCCTGGAGTCAGGGCCCGTCCATGTACAGTCACTTCTTTTGGGGGGTCGCTGGAGGAGACCCTCAAAGATAAAGCCTAGGGCCTGTCTTCTGGCAAGAGTCTATGATCAGTCCCTTGGTTGTGTGACTCCAATCCTGGAGAGGAGTTTTCTGGAGGGGTGGCCCACAAGCTGAAATCTGCTCACCTCTGACTCTGCTCTGGACATGGGTCTGAGTTTCAAAGCCCTCTGCTTCCTTGCTGCTATTATGCTAGTCCTGGTCTGTGCAGACTGTGCTTCCTGCCAAAGCCAAGTTGCTTACCTCTGAGGCATGTGCCAGGACCAACGAACCCAGCTCTTCCCATGTTGCTCATTTCCCAGCTGTGTTCTTGGTGGGCAGTGCTCCATGTAGCAGAAGTGGAGTGGACGTTCAGGGCCTGGGTTCTGGTGGTTGAAGTCATCTTCTAACCTGTGACCTCTCAGCTGTGCCTTTAGGAAGTCCTCTGCTTCCCTGCTGCCACCAAGCCAGTTGAGGTCTATGCAGACTGTGTTCCCAGCCGAACCTGAGTTGCTTAGCTCTGAGGGGTGTACCCAGGACCAAAGGACCCAGCTGTCTTTGCTGCTATCTTCCCAGCTAAGTTCTGGGTGGGCAGTGCTCCACTTGTCTGTGTTTTTCAATGTTTATGTTCCTAGGGTTCTTGTTTTCTAAAGGTCTATTAGTTTTAGTGTATTAGAAGGCTTAATTATACTGAAGTTTTTAAATGTGTTACCTACAGAGAAAGTTTCCTGATGATTTCAAAATATTGCTATAGGATATGGCAAAAGGATTGTTAATTAAAAGTGGTTTTTATACATTAGATTTTATGTTTCTGTCCGTCTCTCCTTCAAAAAATTTAAATATTGATATATTATGCAATGTATATATTGTGGTTCATTTAGAAACTTACAGAGAATTGCATCTTCATTATTAAGGATATAGCAGAAATCACAATTGTGTATCAATTCCCCATCTTCAGCAAGTGCTGGTCATATCTGATCCCTTCAGCTTTTCATCAGCTGAAGTACTGCAGTTCATCATCTGAAGTACAGTCATATTTGAGAATGTCATTTGCGAACCTGTATAGAAAACCAAGGATAATGTTGATTGCTACCTGACTAACAAAGATTTCCATTTACAACAGCAGTGTTTTTTGTTTATTTTTTGTTTTTGTTTTTGTCACATTAGTCTAAATCTATGTAAAATTGCTTTTAAGAAGCCAGATCCCCTAGACAGCTCACATTGAACACTAATTCAGCATGAATTCATTAACACCATTATACTGTATTTGTAATTCCACTGATATTCATGTACAAAATCCTTTACCTATTAGGTAGTCAAAAAACTGGAAGATTATACAAATTAGAACATGATGTACAGATTATGCAATTTATGAAATTAAGGTTCTCTACAAAGGGCAGTCTTTATTAATTTTATGTTTACAGAAATAAAAGCTCATTTCAAATTTACCTCAATTAAGTCAATAAATGTCATTCTTTGAAGTTATGGGTTCATAATTGCAGTCACTTAGTGTAATTATGTAACACTTGCTTTGAGAAAGGACAAGCATCCCTGAACTGTGGCAAATGATACCTGATGTAATTTAAGCAATGAATAACTGGGCAACTCTCTAACCACCAAAGAGCTGCAATAAATGCTTCTATTTTACAAGCACTAAAATAATTGTATAGTTAGAAATGTATCAGTACAGAATAATAAAAGCTTTGTTGAAAAATATTCTGCACATATTGGAAGATAAATTCTGGAGATAAGAAAAAAAGTAAATGCCATATTCATTCAAAGGTTTGGCTGAATAATCTATTGAAATAATTTTGAGATTTGGTATCTTTAATATGTTTAATGTTATGTATATACCTTAAGTTTAATCTTAAATATTCATGAAGACTATCTTTAAAGCAATTAAGTTTGAGTAAAGAGTTATCACAGTGAATTTTTTTAGTTATGAACTTACATAATCAGTCTTAAATGTTGCCACTGATAGAAGGAACCCAAGGATATTTACTTGTTGTTTATTTTTATAAAGTAGTTTTTATTTTCTGATAATTCTGTATCATTTTTAACTGTCTCTCCTCACAGAATTGAGCAAATCAAAAATCACAATCCCATCACTCGTCTGCCTTAGAAGGCCCAGCAAACATTGACAAAAGGACTCGAAAACTACTGTGGCAGGTATCTAGGCAGCATCATAATATCCTTTTGATTTAGTTCCTGGTAACTCAGCTGACTATATGTTCAGAGAACTGAAGAAATCATCAATCAAGAATGTCAAGGAGCCACAAGGAGATATGAATCCAAGTACGAAAATTTGTAAATAAAACCCCTAACTTTTTAATTGACTCCGAGTGGGGTGAGCGTATTATATTCATAGAACAGTAAAAAGAGAAATGGAAAGTAAAACACAGAACACATTTCTTAACATAAAACAGATATTTTTGAGAAGTTGAAATAACAACAAATAAGGGGGATATATTTTTTTATCATAGATATGGGTAAAGTATTCTTAAGTTTTATAGTCCCTCTCATTTTGATAACAAAACAGAACTTAATAGTGAAACATTAAGGTTCTAGTCATTCATACTTTTCAAATATTTTCAGTATGTAGATATACAATTATGTCGTATTATTTTTCTTAGGTTTTGTTACTATTATTAATATTTTGTTATTATTATTCTTTTCATATAATGATTTATACTGACAGATTTTCAAATAATGAATGACTTTGTTTAAATTTTAACATAATATTCTCTTTTCTAGGTTTTAATTAAATGTATTTAATAGGGCTTTTCTTAATTTATGAATGAGGTTATCTTCATTTATTTCATTATCATTATATTGTAAACATTATAGTAAGGTGATGTGAATTTCATAAAGTATTAAAAATGTTCTTTCTTCACTGGTACAGTTTATATTTTAAAAAGCTATTGAATCCTCAGATACGTCAGAAAATTCATCAATGATGCTATCTGAATCTAAAATTATAGAATGTCTTTAATATTTACTATGCCAAAATTTAAATGCTTCAATTTTCTATTCATTTTGTATGTTGCTTTATGAAATGTACTCAATAAAATGATGAGAATAAATGTTATGAAATGTTCCGGTCTAAATGGAAGATCTGTATCAATCACCCTTCTACTTGAGACTCAGGGAATGTTAAAGGTGACATGAAAGAAAAGATGTGAGATCTTAAAGAAGCAAGGCAGAGGTGTAGAACACTTCTGGTAGCATGGCAGTTCCCCTGCTGAACTCACAGAAGTTCTGATTACTGTTTAAGATCTGCATATATTGAACCTGTCCTTACCCTGTCCTGGAAGGTGGAGGAATTCATGAGGTCTAACTCTTCCCTGAGGATTATTAGCTTTTTATGGAAGAAGGAAACATTTTCTATGATAGCATGGCATCTGGTAAGCTACCTATGCTAATTTATATAATGTTAATGCCTAATGTAATTCACTGGATACTAAACAAATAAAAGGATACTCTAACATTAGGTCAATTGAGACTAATTTTGGAAAAGGAAGGGTATCACCAGGAATAGGAAGATGTATGAGAAGATACTAGGCAACAGGGGTGAACATGATCAAATTACATTATGTATTTATATAAAAATATAATGAAGCCAATTATTTATAATTAATATACATTAATAAAAATTTGAAGACAAAACATAATGCAGGATTATTAACCTGGTCATCTCATTAAAGCCAACATGTTTTTAATTTCTTTAAAATTAGCTATACGTTTTTTAACATTTCCCTATTTGTGATATTTGGAGGAAGTGTTTCAGACATATTTTAACAGTGTTGTTTTTGAAAAGAGCTACCTCTTGAGTTATCCAGTTTCTTAATTTTTACATATTATATTTTGATAATTTTACATTGTTACTCAATGCTATTTTGTTATTTTTTAACCTTACATATTATAGCTTTGGATCATTTTGTATTAAAGGATGTATTTTCAGATCTGCAATTTCTTCTCCTGAAATATAGGTGCATCCCTACAGCTTTTGATTTGTTATATATATAATCCATACACTGCTGCTTGTGTTAAATTTAAAATGATGAAAAATAGTGATGAACATTTCTCTGAAAAGTATGATGCTGTATTGTCTAAGGCACAGTGGGACTCAGGCAGCTTCACACTGTGAAGATCCTAAGTTCAGCACAGAGGGGGAGGTGAGCAAGTTCCAACCCATGCCCTCATCCCCGGGAACCTCATCCCAAGGGCCAGAGTCATACTCCTGGATTTAACCTCATGAATAGACCTGCCCTGGACCAGGGCTAAGAGAAGCCTTCTACAGCAATCCCATGGGACACATCACAGATGCCCGGACCCCTCCTTCAAGGCAGGCTGTGTCATCACAGAGGGACAGAATGGGCAGATGCCAGTGCAAGAATACATATAACAATATAAAGAACAACAAGGCACCACTAGAAGTAGCTGATGTCTACAACACCAAGAACTGAACAGAGTAATGAAGCAGAAAGAGAAGGAAACTACAATACCAACATCTTTCTGAAGATTATAGAAGTCTAAAAAGAGGATATAAAAAAGTCT
>PVIH01013531.1:17167-58146 GCA_004025045.1 Sigmodon hispidus
AAAAAAAAAAAAAAAAAAAAAAAAGAAGCAATGAAGTAGAGAATCTGAAGAAATGGAACTACAGATTCAAGCATAAGAAACAGAATCCAAATTCAAGAGTTGGAAGAGTGAATCTCTGGAGTGGAAGACTCAATATTGGAAATAGATAAATCACTTAAAGAAAACACCAAAACAAAAAAGCCATAACAAAATGTTCAGAAAATTTGGGACATCATGAAAAGACCAAACCTGAGAAAAATAGAAATAGAAGAAGGAGAAGAACACCAGCTCAAAGCCACAGATAAGGTATTCAATAAAATCATAGAAGAAAATGTTCCCAATCAAAGAAGGAAATACCTATATAGATACAAGAAGCTTACAGAACACCAAATAGATTAGACCACACAAAAAATGTCTGTGTGCCATGTAATAATTAAGCCACAAAACCAACAGAGCAAAGAAAACAAATTAAGAGCTGCAAAGGAAAAGGGCCAACTTACCTATAAAGGAAGACCCATCAGAATAACACCAGACTATTCAATGGAAACAATTAAAATGAGAAGATCCGGGTCAGAAGTTATACAGACACTAAAGAACATGGCTGCCAACACAAACTACTATACCCGGCAAAACTATTAATTACAATAGGTGGAGTAAACAAGATATTTCACAACACAGACAATTTCAAACAATACCTATCCATAAATCCAGCACTAGAGAAAACAATTGAGGGAAAACTCCAACCTAAGGATCCCAGATACACCCATGAAACCACAATCGATAATCCCACAGAAGAAAATCCCTAAGAAAGCAAATACACACAAACTATGACCAAAAATAGCAGGAAATAACAATCAGTGGTTATTAATATCATTTTACATCAATGGACTTAACTCACCTATAAATAGACACACCCTAAAATGATGGATACAAAAACAAAATCCAATCTTCTGCTGCATACAACCTTAACTCCAAAGACAAACACAGGCTCAGAATAAAAGAATAAGAAAAGACTTTTCAATCAAATGCCCCCAAGAAACAAGCTGATGTTGCTATACTAATATCCAACAAAGTAGACTTCAAACTGAAATCAATCAAAAGAGAACAAGATGGACATAATTTATTCATCTCAGAAAAAATCGATCAAGATGAGATTTCAATCCTGAATATTCATTCCCCTAATATAAGAGCACATTCATATGTAAAAGAGCCACTACTAAAGCTTAAACTCCACATCAAATATCATACTTTAATAGTTGGAGGCTTCAATATTTCAGTTTCACCCTTGGATAGGTCAACCACACAAATAATCAATAATGAAATAAGGAGTCTTACATGTTATGATGCAAATGGACTTAATAGATATTTACAGATGCTTTCATCCAAACACAAAGGAATTGTAAGGATTTCTGGCACTCCAAGGAGCTGAGCCATTTCGGCTCAGGTGGAACGCACCTTGTACGGAGCCACGCCTCTGGGCGTGGCTGCATAAATCATTGGGCACTGCTACAGAAGCACCTCCCTAGAAGCGCGAGGCATACAGAGGCATGCCCTGAAGGTAACTAGGTAAACCTGTACACATCCCTTCTCTTAAAAGATACCACGCGGGGCTGGAGAGATGGCTCAGCAGTTAAGAGCATCCTCTGCTCTTCCAGAGGACCCAGGTTCGATTCCCAGCACCCACATAGCAGCTAACAACTGTCTGTAGTTCCAGTTCCAGGCAAATAAATAAATAAAGTTTTTGTTTTTTTTTTGTTTTTTTTTGTTTTAAAAAAAAAAAAAAAAAGATACCACGCTCGTTTTGGGGTCTCTCTCTCCTGATCTCCTTCTGTCCTGCTTCTCTGCTTCTGCACCCACCTGGAACTCTCTTAAATAAACTCTTGTATGGCCTTGATAATGTGTATATTTTCTCATGCACGAAACCAACAGGAATGTACATATTTGTCAGCACCCCATGGAACTTTCTCTAAAACTGACCACATACTTGGTCATAAGGCAAATATCAATACTTACAAAATATGGAAATAACCCCTTGTATCTTACCAGACCATCATGACCTAAAGTTAGAATGCAACAACAACAAAAATCACAGAAAGCTTACAAACTTAGGGAAACTGAACATCTCTACATTGAACCACTTCTGTGTCAGGAAAGAGGTTAAGAAAGAAATCAAAAACTTTCTACAATTTAATAAAAATTAACCAATAACATACTCAAAATATGGGACACAATGAAAGCAGTGTTAAGGGGAAAATTCATAGCACTATAGGACTATATAAAAAAACAAGAGAAAGCTCACACAAGACGCCTAACAACTCAGATGAAGGCTTTAGGACAATTAGAATCAATCTCACCTAGAAGGAGTAGACAGCAGGAAATAAACATAGGGCTTAAATCAGTACAATAGAAACAAAGAGAAAAGTACAAAGAATCAATGAATCAAAAGTTGGTTCTTTGAGAAAATCAACAAGATAGACAAACCCTTATCCAAACTAATGAAAAGTCACAGAAAGAGAATATTCAAATTAACAGAATGAGAAATGAAATGGTGGGTATAGCTACAGACCCCCAGGATATCCAGAAAATTATCAGATCATACTTTGAAAATCTATACTCTAATAAAATGAAAAACCTAAAAATTGGACAACTTTCTGGACAAGTACCAATTACCAAAATTAAATAAAGAACAGATTGAAGACCTAAACAGACCTATAATACCAAGGGAAATTGAAGCTGTTATTAAAAGTCTTCCTAGTAAAAGAAAAATCTCAGGTCCAGATGGTTTCACTGCAGAAATCTACCAGATATTCAAATAAAAATTAATACCAATACTTAACAAACTGTTTCATACAGTAAAAAAATGAAGGAATGCTACCAAACTCTTTTGATGAGGCCACTATAACCCTGATACTTAAGCCACTCAAAGATGGGACAAAGAAAGAGAATTACAGACCAATCTCTCTCATGAACATTGATGCAAAAATACTCAACAAAATTCTGGCAAACTGATTACAACAATATAAAAAGAAGTTGTCCATCATGATCAAGTAGGCTTCATCCTAGAAATACAAGTATGGTTCAACATGCAAAACCTATAAATGTCATCCATCATATATACAAATTGAAGAAAAAAACCCACATGATCATCTCCTTAGATGCTGAAAAAGCCTTTGACAAAGTCCAACATGCCTTTATGATAAAAGTCCTGGAAAGATCAGGAGACATCAAAAATTCCTCAGTATAATAAAGGCGATTTACAAGAAGCAAATGGCCAACATCAAAATAAATGGAGAGAAACTCAAATCAATCCCACCATAAACAGGAACTAGGCAAGGCAGTCCCCTACCCATTATCTATTCAACATAGTTCTTGAAGTTTTAGTTAAAGCAATAAGAAAAGAGATTAGGGGATACAAGTTGGAAAAGAAGAAGTGAAACTATCTCTATTTGCAGATGATAAGATTGTATACATAAATGACCCACAAAATTCTACCAGGGAACTTCTACAGCTGATAAACTCTTTTATCAATGTCAGAATATAAGATTAACTCAAAAAAAAAAAAAAACAGCAGCTCTTCTATACACTAAAGACAAATAGGCTGAAAATGAAATAAGGGAAACATCACCCTTTATAATACTGGCAAATAACATTAAATGCCTTGGAGTAACTATAACAAAAGAAGTAACAGATCTGTTTGACAAAAACCTTAAATTACTGAAAAAAGAAAATGAAGAGAATATTAGAAAATGGAAAGACCTCCCATGTTCTTGGGTAGGTAGGATCAACATAGTAAAAATAGCAATCTTACCTAGGCAATCTACAGATTCAATGTAATTCCCATCTAAATCTCAACATAATTTTTTACAGACCTTAAAAGAACAATAGTAAATTTTATTTGGAATAACAGAAAAGCCAGGATTGCCAACACAATTTTATTCAACAAAAGAACCTCAGGAGGTATCACCGTCCTTGACTTCAAGTTCTACTATAGACCTACAATAATAAAAACAGCCTGGTACTGGCATTAAAAACAGACTTGTGGATCAATGGAATCAAACTGAAGACCCAAACATTAACCCACACACCTATGAATACCTGATATTCGACAAACACATAAAAAATATTCAATGGAAAAAAAGATAGTATCTTCAATAAATTGTGTTGGCATACCTGGATGGCAGTATGTAGAAACACGCAAATAGATCCAAGCCTATCACACTGCACAAATCTCAAATCAAAGTGTATCAAAGACCTCAACATAAAACCATCTAAACTGAACTTGATAGAAAAGAAAGTGGGAAATAACCCTCCAATGCATTTGCACAGGTGACCATTTCCTAAATATAACACTAGCAGCATAGACACTAAGAACAACAATCAATAAGTGGGACCTCCTGAAAATGAGAAGTTTCTTTAAGGCAAAGGACACAGTCATTAAAACAAAATAACAGTCTACAGAATCAGAAAACATTTTCACTAACCTTACAAGTAAAAGAGGACTGATCTCTAAAATATACAGAGAACTTAAGTAACTAGAGCCCAAAACCCTAAATAACCCAATCAAAAAATAGGGTTCAGAACTTAAAAGGGAATTCTCAGTCGAAGAATTACAAATGGCTGAAAGACACTTGAAAAAATGTTCAACATCTTTAGCCATCAGAGAAATAAAAATCAAAACAACTTTGAGATACTACCTTACACCTGTCAGAATGACTAAGATCAAAAACACAGAAGATAGCCTATCTATGCTGGAGAGGTTGCTGAGCAAAGGAAACACTCCTCCATTGTTGATAGGAGTGTAAACTGGTTCAGCCACTCTTGAATGCAGTATGGAGTTTTCTCAGAAAACTAGGAATCATTCTCCCCAGGGATCCAAGAATACAACTAGTGGGCATATACCCTAAAAACACACATTCATACCCCAAAAGCATTAGCTGAACTATGTTCATAGCAGCATTATTCATAATAGCAAAAACCTGGAAACAACCTATATGTCCTTCAATTGAGGAATGGATTAACAAACTATCATACATCTACACAATGGAGTACTACTCAGCAGAAGGAAAAAAATGATATACTAAAATTTGCAAGCAAATGAATGGATTTGGAGAATATCCTCCTGAGCAAGGTCTCACAAACCCAGAAGAATAAGCAGGGGATATATACACTTATTAGTGGATTTTAAGCAAAAACATTCTTTTTATCTTTGAAAGATGATGGGTGAATTAAGTGACTTAAAACACACATATACACAAAACAAAACAAAACTTCTCGTTTGTCTGTAGAAGGATTGCTTAGTAGAAATTTATGGTGGCCATTGTGCATTCACGGGCATTAGCTGTGACCTATTGTACTTTCTTTACCTGTAGCTGAGCCTTAAATTTTACGTTTCGTGTATTTTAGAGAAAAGATAAGTTTTATTACTATATGGATTTTTTGTTATATATTCTGAATGCTTTTCTTTTTTATATAATGTTTGATATTGATTTTCAAAAAAAATGAAAATAAATATATATGTATATACACATATATGTATATATATTGTGACACAATAATCAATAATCCTACTTCTAGGAATTTACTGAAGGGAAATGGAAACATAAATTCATGAGATATATATATAGGTGGATAGATGATAGATAAATAGTTAGAATATAGATATAGAGAGAGATCAGTACACCTTACACTTGAGAAAAGAAAACTATGGAAAATTTGCAGAGTAGAAATGTCCTGGAACATGATTCAACAAGATAAACGTTGAACTCATTAATAAAAAAAATATGGATACAGTCAAAAAAATACAATAAAATGTTAAGAAATATGTTTATGAAGTCAAATTGTTTGCAGAATTTCCAACTTTTCTTTGTTCCTGATTTCCTTTCCTATTTTGCTGCAACTGAACATACTCTATAATTTCACTCATTTTAATTGTTGATACTTACTATATGCCTCAGCATATATTCAATTTCCATAAATTATCTTTGAGCAATATAAAGAGATCTTTATTCTTCATTTGTTCAATGCAATGTTGTTTATATGATAATAAGATTATGTTTGTTACTTGAATTTTTGGTAAACATTTGTATCTTTCTATTTTTTTTCTTTCTACTCTGTTGCTGAATTACTTGGAAATTTGTTTCTGAATTACTTGAAGATCTCCAAACATGATTGAGAATTTATCTAATCATCTTTGTATAGCTTCATCTGTGTAATAAACATTTAAGTTTTATCAACAAATCCTTACCATTTTAAAGTTATGTACTTCTAATATACCACAAGGTAGATTACTGTTGACACAAATGTTCCTTATTTGGATCATTAAGAGTTTATATTAACTCTTAAGGATTATTAGTATTGGCACATTATACAATTTTTCCATTATTCTGGTATATATTTAATCTTCTCTTTAACCCTTTTTCTATTCCCTGGAAATGGGATTTTCCTGACCTGAAACTCTCTATGTAAAACACCATGGCCTCAGAAGTACAGATATCTTTTGCCTTTGCCCTACCAAGGTCAGCTTAATGTATCTCTTCTGCAGAAGATATACTTGTTTACAATCCACTAATTGGGTTCTTGCCATTTGATGATGGTACTTAGCATAATTAACTGATGCAATTGAAATTAAAAGTTATATTCTGATATAACTCACTTCATTTAACTAATGCTTTGGTTACTCATCTCTTCACATCTTTTGATTTTTTTCATTACTCATCTTTAATTCAATTAACTTTTTGTATGGAATACTATATTAATTGTGATTATTATTAATAATAGTTTATGATATATATCCTTGTTTTAATTATTCTACTTTGAGTTTAGGAGGATTTGGTTTTTTGTTTGGTATTTTATTTTTATATTGCTTTGTTTTTGCAGGGATGAGTTCTTGCAATGCCCAGGCTGGCATCAATCTCACAATGCAATCATGAATGCATGGCCTTAAGTTTCTGAATCTCCCGCTTCTAACACACAAGAATTAGGACTGTAAATATGCTATATACACAGCCATCTTTTTGATTAATTGAATTCTAGTAAGAACTCTTGAAAAACCATACTGCATATATCATTTGTGTAGTTTGTTAAGATACTATTTGGACATTGCAAAATATTACATATTCTTTAGGATCCACATCTGCTTTATTTTACATTTTTACAACAGTTTTATTGTGACTTGCAGTGGTCTTGTGGAAAATGTAACATCTTCCTGAGCCTTATTGCAGACATGGTGAATAGGTTTTTCTAATCTTCATTTGAAGTTTCTGTTTTTACAACAAAGTACTTACATGTAACAGTGGAAATGTAATTGTTATTAGTTTATGTGATGAGTAAAGAAAGAAAAGCATTCTATTTTTTCATTTTATTTATTTTTTTAAATATTTATTTATTATGTATACAGTGTACAGAATAGGGCACCAGATCTCATTATAAATGGTTGTAAGCCACCATGTGGTATCTAGGAATTGAACTCAGGACCTCTGCATGAGCAGCCAGTGTTCTTACCCTCTGAGCCATCTCTCTAGCCCCCTCTTTCATTTTAAAGACAAACAATTAATGTTTCTCATAACTTAAGATGCTGTCTAAAGTTTTTATTATACATGCTATCTTTAAACTAATAATGTCAGATATTTTGTATTTGCTGACTCTATATTGTTTCAAAATCCTTTTTATAGCTATTGTACATTTCTGAGTTTGGCTTTTTTGGAATGTGTCATTTTTGTTTGATCATTTGAGATTTTGTTCTAGAAAGTGTTAACATTAATGACTTAACAATCAGTCCTTTTAAAAATGGAACACTGGAGCACAGCATAAATGTTAACATAAACTACGATTTGTGTTGTTAAGGTGACTCCATGCTCAGGCTACTTACTGTTCATCCTTCATAACCTTGACAACAGTACCTTCTGTGCTCTTTGGTTCTGTCATAGGGTTGGGTTTTTTTTTTTTTTTTTTCCTAACTTGGCAAACAGTTAACTGCTGTCTGGTGTGTGTTATTGTAATTCAGCAGTTTCTTTTTTCTTTTTATTTTTCATTTTACATACCACCACCAGTTCCCCACCTCCTGCCCTTCTCCTGCCCTCCAGCCTTTCCTTTCATCCAACCCCCCCCATCTACTTCTAGTGGGGAGGAGATAAGGCCTCCCATGTGGAGTCAACAAAGTCTGGAATATCAAGTTGAGGCAGGGCCAAGCCCCACCACCCTGCATCAAGGCTGAGCAAGGTATTCTGTCATAAGCAATGGGCTCCAAAAAGGCAGTTTGTGCACCTGGGGTAAGTCTTGGTCTACTACCAGAGGCCCCACAGTCAGATCAAGCCATACAACTGCCTCTCACATTTAGAGAGTCTAGTTGAGTCTCATGCAGGTTCCTCAGCTGTCAGTCCAGAGTCCTTAAGCTCCCACTAGCTTGAGTCAGCTGTCTCTCTGGGTATCCTCACCATGATCTTGACCTCTTTGCTCATATAATCCCTCCTTCCTCTCTTCTACTGAACTTCAGGAGCTCATCCCAGTGCTCAGCTGTGGATTTCTACATCTGATTCCACCAGGTGATGAATGTAGGTTCTATGATGACACTTGGGATGGTCACTGATCTAATTACAGAAAAGGCCAGCTCAAGAACCCACTTCACTGTTGCTATCAGTCTTAGCTAGGGACATAGTTGTGGATTCCTGGGAATGTTTCTAGCACTAGGATTCTCCCTGACCCCATAAAGTCTACCTCTATTAAAATTTCTCTTTCAAATTGCTCTCCCCTTCCATCCCTCCTCCAATTTGGCTGTCTTAATCCCTCATATGCCCAACCTTATCATTTCCCTTCCTTCCCTTTTCCCAGTTTACCCAGGAGATCTTGACCATTTCCCCTGCCTGGGTCCCTCCATTTATGTCTCTCTTAGACTCAGTTTTGTCTCTTAAAAAATCTTTTTTGTTTTAAGACAATAGAATGCATTGTCCATAGATTACAAAAATAATAAAGGATTTCAGGACATTTTCTTTCATGAAGATACTAGCATTCTGAAAATATATGATCCAACCAATTTGAGATATGTTTTTAAAACTTAAATATATTCTTGTGAAATTCTGCTTTGCGTAGTTTCCCTTATTTCAAAGCTTCAGCAAGACTCCTCCACAGAAATCATTTTTATGGCTTGTGTGTAAAATGTCAGTCATAGGATCCTGTGTTTTAATATTTTGTCCCCACTTGGTGTAATGCTTGAGAAAGTTGTGAAAACTATGTGTTTCTAGCCTAAAAAACAGACGATTGTTTCTGGAGTCAGATTTTGAAGATAATATGCATATATCTTTCTGGACCTAGTTCTCTGTTTCTTGTCCCACCAAAATGTCAATAAGTCACATGAAAGTTTCTACCATCTTAAACCAATGCATTTCATAATTCCTTACCCTTCCCTACCATGATAATAATGTATTCATCAAAAACATGATTTAAAATAAATAAATATCAGAACTCTCTATTGAAAATAAAAATCATTTTATGCTCATATACTCTAAAAACAACTCTACCACTCAAGTCTTAAAAGAGACCCCATGCTGCCCAGCAAGGTTTTCAAACCCTTCTTTGGTGACATTATAAAAACAATGATCACAGTGATCTGGTTCTCTTTTGTTTAAGACAATGCCCATAGGTAGTGGAAGGAACAGAAGTGATGCCAAATGATGATGACTCTTAGACTCTTCCAGTGAATTTAATTACTTGAACTTTTAGTTGGGCAATTATCAAACTTGATCAACCATGTGTGCTTCCTTCCATTAAAGAAGACTTGATAGTTCTTCTGGTCTTCTGGGAAATTGCTTCTGCTAGTGACTGTAAGGTCAATAGCAAGAATAACTTGGGTGGGAGTTTTTGGATGTATTCAAATTGCAAGAAGTACCAAAGCCTATATACTGTCCACTAGTATTGGAGAATTAGAACAAAAAATTTACTTCTTATTTATTTTATATATTAACTTAGAATATAATTTGCAAAAAGAAACATTTTTGTCAAAATTTTATTATTAAAGTAAAACAAAAAGTTTAAAGTAAAAATTCTATGATTAGACTTTTCTCAAATATTATAAATAAAAATACCCGATGACTCAACTATACCTCAGAGATAATTGAGTATCCTGGTTTATTGTTATTCTATTCTCAATGGCAGGGAATGGAATTAACCTAGATATCTATGAACAGAAGAATTAATAATGAGGAAAAATAACTTGCTTCCTCTTTTGTCATTGCAGACAACAATCCTACCCAGGGAGGAACACAGAGAAAGAGATTCAGATGCCATCAGTTACAGGGATTCTGAAGGAAGCAATTGAGCTACCACAAAAATATTTTGGGGCTTCTTTCCTTCAAGTCATGCCTGCCCCTGAAGAATTTTTCTTGAGGAATTCTCCTTTCTTTGGCCTGGACTTCCTGCTTTCTTCTCCTCTCAGTAGACACCATTGCACTTTCTGGTTCCTTCCTCTCTCCTTCCTCTTCTTTCCCTGTTCTTCCTACAGTGTAATGCAGACTTGGAGGTGAGAAAGGACATTCCATGCACACAGGAATTTTGAGTAACTCAGTAAATTACCATACCAAAACATTAGCACCATGGTGTGGTCATTTTAAAATATTTTAACATACCCACCACTGTTTCCTGCCCCTTCCCTCTTCCCAGTCCTCCTCCAGCTTCTTCCCACTCCCCCCCACACACTTATTCCTCAGAGAGCTTAAAAACTCACAGGGTGAGTCAATGAGATTTGGCACATCCAGCTGAAGTACGACCAAGCCCCTCCCCCCAATCTCAAGTCTGAGCAAAGCATGAACATTCAACTTGAGGAGACCTAACCTTTCTGATGTTTGACAGGTGTTTCCTTATTCTCACAGTCAAGACTACTGTTACAAAATAACTTTTGTCACTTTTACCATTTTTCCCTTAAAAATCTTATTGGACACATAAACCTGTATGTCAAAGGCACATATTGCAGTCTGCTGCTAATAATTAATATCATACTGGGGAGTCAGACTCATTTTGCAAATCTTAAAGCGACAGTAGTCCACATTACTGTTATGGATAACCTTGGTTGACATCTTGGCTAGATTTAGGATCAACACATGACTCAGGACAATTCTTTCTGGAAGGATTGTTAGTAAAAGAGGATAGTGTTTCTTCAGGGCAGGTGTCACAATCTACAGTGGCCCAGATGTAAAGCTAAGAGTCAAAAGCAGAGCTGTTCTCACCTGCCTATCCATGCTTTATGTTCATGAAAGCACCCACCCTGGTGCTAGTGTGACAGCTGCTGGTCCCCTATAACACAGGACACCAACTTACTTGTCTTCTCACACAGACTGCAGACCAGAGGTTCTCATCAAGATCTCTCAGGCCTTCAGCATTAGAACATCTGAAGATCCCAGCAACATAGACTGAGCAGATATCTAGATTTCAGCTTCTCCACTTTGTAGAATTCATGGATGTACCATACAGATTATACTGAATAAGCCAGTCCCCTTCATAATATATTCATTTGACTGATCTAATTCACTAGAGAACTATAACACACTATCATTTTCTTTTCCATTGTTCAGTAACTGCCAAGTTTGAAATCTGCTATGTGTGATTAGAGCTAAACATTTAAAAAGTATATCTTTTATTTTCATAAAAACAGTTGCGTTTGCAAAAATAGCAAAAAATTATATCTTATTCCATATTCAAATAGTTGCAATCAGCACATCTAATTATTTGGAGAATATATGTTCATATCCATGTCCCCTAAGCAAAAAAAAAAAAAACTAACTAAAACAACTAATATTGCTTCAAGAAACACCCAAGGCCCAGAAATGTCTCAAAAACCTTAAAATCAGTGCAAACAATTAGTAAAAAGTCAATTACTAAGATTGAAAGTTTTATAGTCTAAGACAACCAAAAGGTATAAAAAATTAAAATTTTCCCACTGAAGTCTTTTAAAAAATTAAAACTAGAAAAACATTAATTTTTTAAGAGATCTTGTTTGTGTCTAGTTCATATCAATCTTGGGTCTGCTATGCATTTCTCTTTTCTAACATGTTTGCTTGAAAGCTAAGGTATTCCATCCTAATGGAACACTGCTCAAGCTTTGCAAGGCCACCTTTTGATATTGATAGAATTCTACTTTCAGTAGATTGTTTCAATATGGAATAATATTCTATAAGTTTTCTGCTTCTTAAAAAATCCTAATACTAAAATTATTAAATCCAATTAACAGAGAATTTTATTTTTGGGTACAACTACCCTATGAGCCTGGTATCTTTTGAAGTGTTTATGACAAGATTAGATGTTACCATGGAGATTATCAACTACTATGAACCTTACATTCACATTTTGATGTAATATTAAGATGATCATGAATTACCATTGTATAAAAATTTAAAGATTTAGTATTAATATGATAAGCAATAAAATTTTAAGCACTTAAAGGTTAACAGATTTATGCCCCAATGTGAACATTTCCAGTATATTTTTATTCTATTAAGGATATAATCATTAGGATGAATAATATAGTTTAATAACCTTTGAATATATGAAGTTATCATTTTATTACCAATTAAGTAAGGAATGATTTCTTCAGTGAAAGAAAAGTTGTTTTACTATCATTATAAATGGAATCAATTAGACCAGCAGATATAAAGTCACTTACCATCTTATAAAGCCCATATTTTTGATGGTATCAAATCAGTGTCTTTCCAGACACCTCTAATTCATTTAATATGGATTCATTTAGCTTCTAACAAGTGCCTGACTACTGCAAACGACTACATGAATTCCCCATGTTTTAATTAATTGGAAGGCAGAGATCTAGTTACAGTGGCTCAGAATGCTTGTTGATAGTTGCTCTAATATCATTTAGGATTTCATTAATATGATGTGTTTTAGCTTAAGAATGGCTATCAGGAGCTGGAGAGATGGTTCAGTGGTTAAGAACGCTGACTGTTCTTCCAGAGGACCTAAGTTCAATTCCCAGCATCCACATGGCAGTTAACAACTGTTTGTAATTCCAAGATCTGACATCCTTACACAGTTATACATGCAGGCAAAACACCAATTCACACAAAAAAATGATTAAAATAAATATTTTATAAAAGAATGGCTATCACTATTGGAAACACAGAAATTCAAGGGAGTGAGCCAAAAGCTAGGTCATGAAGGCTATCTTTCTTTTTCTACAGGTTATGTTGAGAATAGTGATGAAATTTTTAAATGACTCTACAGAAACTCCATTTCTCCTTGCTTGATCACTTCATTCTAGCCTCTGCTAAAATGCATCTGATTGTGCTAACTTATAGCCTAAGAGAACATCCCTTGAACTTTCTGTGTGTGTGTGTGTGTGTGTGTGTGTGTGTGTGTGTGTGCAACTTCATGCATGTGGAGACTAGAGGACATTTTCCAGTTGTTTTTCTCCTCCTACCTTGTCCTAGGAATTGAACTCAGGTTATTAGGTTTGGCAGCAAATGCTTTGGCCCAACCCATTCACCTATCCTTCCTCTTTCATTTATTTTTCATTCAAAATAATAATTCTAAATCATACATTTTTTGATTTTTAATTTTTTCTGATTTTAAGATTATAATAAAATTCAGTAACTTCCTCTTTTCTACTCGTCTTCTAAACCCTCCCATCCACCTGCTTTTTTCTCTTTCAAATCCATGCTTTCTTTTTTAAATTAATTGTTGTTATATACATATGTGCAGGTGTTTTTAACACATAAAATCTACCTAGTCATTCTGTAGTCTGTTTGATATTACTTGTACATATGTTTTTAAAATGACCACTTTTTAAGTGTGATCCTCACTCTTTTTCATCAAAGAAACTTGTCTTTGGCACAGTTAGAGCCAGTTACAGAAAGCCATAATCACTCAAATTACAGAGTTGTGAAACCCATTTCTAGCTGATATATCTACAACACAAGCCTGGTACCTAAGGCTCTAACAGTATTACAGAAGAGGAGACAGAAAGATTGTAAGAGTCAGAGGATCAGGCGTTTGCTATGAGATTGTGTCTCCTAGGATTGTCAGAAGCAATGCCCATAAAGTCTGACCAACATGGCTGCCAAAACAGGAGCTGAGCAAGGAAAAGGACAATAGACATGATAAAATGAGAGGGCTTGGGTTAGGTTGATGTGGAGTCCATAGATATACAACTCCAGGCATATAACTACACAACTAAAAGATGCTCAGAGCAGAAGACATTATTTTTTCCAGTGAAGAGCACATCAGTTCGTTATTGAATGAAGCTTTCTTTTCAACTACTCTGTTCCTGTGACAATTTTCTCTAACCACTGCAATGTAGTGAATAAGAAGACAGACATATTGGCTACTTTTGTTAGTAGCTTAAATGTATGGAGGACTTAGGAAAGTTCTATTTTATTTCTCCTCAAAGGCATTCTTTCCCTTGGTCACAAATATGAAGCTTGAGAATCATTTCTTATTAAATTGAGTATAAACAGTCTGAGAGTTCTAGGTAGGGAGGGGCTGAAGAAAAGTGATTATTCAGCCCAGTACCTCAATTTTATCTCTTTCTAAAGTCTGGCAGGCTGAAGCTTTTCTTTTTTCTCCTAGTTCACTGTATTTGTCAATACCTGATGATGGAAGCCAGAAGTTTCTATTCCTGTTGGAAATCTCTCCACTGCCTTTACAATATTGCTCCAATTTATGCAGTGGCACTTCTTTCTGCCATGTTTTTTTTTTTTTTTTTTGCTTTTGATATGACTTTAACTGACCATGGTCAAAAATTATGTATTATAAATCGTGCCATGTAGATATGTACCTGTTACTAAGTGCCTCCTTTATATAAATATGTATAGGCTTTTCTAATATGTTCTCATCCTTTCTTTGAGCAAAATATATCATCTGTGCAAGTTCTGTTTTCCTACATGCAGGTAATAAAATTCATTTTTACCCTTTTGCTTGCTGGCTGTGATATTTCACTTTGTACTTGATGTTCTGAATGAACTATGTTTTCTTACAATTTCACTCATTGCTCTTTTTAACACATGAAAAACAGATGGTGCTCAATAAGTGTACTTTGAGCAAAAGAATGAATCTACTACCTACACTGCCAACTATGGTATTGCCTTGAGGTGAGGGATATAGGTTACATATGTGGCAATACACATAGACTCAAGGCCATATAGGGAAGAGGAAAAGTCAAATGCAAGAGGAAAAATAGGAATCCTCCTTAATCTCCAAAATCTGGTTCTACATTTTGTTTGAGTGCTAATTCTTTCTTCTCTCTCTCTCTCTCTCTCTCTCTCTCTCTCTCTCTCTGTCTCTCCCTCTCTCTCTCTCTTCCCCTCCCCTCCCTCTTTCCCTTCCCCTCTCTCTCTCCATAGATAGATAGATAGATAGATAGATGGATAGATGTATATTTCTACTACTCTTTTGAAACTCAGAATGGAAAACTGCATTATGGAATGGATGAAACCAAACAAAATCTTTACAGCACAGCTGTAAAACTTTTCACAGATGACTTACAAAGAAGAGAGGTGGTGAGAAAGGAGCATGATCAGGCCTATTAAAAAAGAAGCATTACTTTTTGGTTCCTTACATGTAACATTCAGAAAACACATAATAAAATTTCTCTCATTCCTTTTATTAGAACCATTATTGCCACAAACAAATGAACTCTTCAGAGGTTTGAATTTTGTTTACTTAGAAAAAATGTGGTTAAAAATACTATCTTACATTTCCTGAAAGAGAGTTCTTTAATAAAATATGGTTGTTGTGCAAATAAAAATGCACCATAATTCCATTAAGGCCAAAGATAAATTCTAAATCTAAACCAAATGTAGGTAGCAAACAGTCTTCTTGGATTTGTTTTTCTTTATTTATGTATTGCTTTTACAAGTTTCATTGCTCATATGCCTCTGAGCATGGATAGAAATGATCAGGGCAATATTAACAATTGATCTTCCCCATCTAATTCAGGATAAAAGCCAAATGAAATCAATAACTTTACCATTGTACAACACTTTGCTGTCATTTACTTTCAGGGTAATTTATTGTATATGTTCATAGATGTCTGAGAATTTTATCTCCAATAGTCTCTTCAATAGACCCTTTAGGCAGTGCTGTGAAAATGTCATTGGACTCACTTTTATATTTTGTTTGTGCTGGTCATCTATAGTTTTGATCTGCTAACTATGATTAATTTCTACACAATCCACAGAATGGAATATAGTTTCAAAGGTATATTTGTATTCTTACATTATCTCATAAACTCAGTGTTTTGTATTAGTTTTACAGAAAACACAGCATGAGAAAATCACTTTACAATCAGTCAGAGATTCCCAGGGGGTAGATGATTTCCTAGGTATGAATGTGTGGCTGAGTTAGAGAGGAGAATTCACTTGTTCATTTCACCTTAGCTTGCTAAGTGACTAAGCAGTATGGGCAGAATCTGGAAGGAAGGTTCCATTAAGAAATCCTCCAGGGAGATAGAAAAAGAATCTTATGGTTCAATGATGGGCACATCTACGCCTTGTAGTTCTGAGGCTAGCTCTTTATTTTTCTTAGCCATTAGACTAATAGTAATAGATGCTGGTCCATTGAACAAATAACCTAATTCACAAAATTAAAACTAATAAGAAGAAAAAGGTCTCATTACAATGACTCCTAATTCCATTCTGCTCTACTCACAGGTTAGTGACTTATCCAGTTATCCTTAGAGAGACTTACTCAGGAAACTGATGAAAATAGATGCAGAGATCCATAGTCACACATTTTTTAGAGAGAGAATACCCATCAAATCTCACCCTTAGATCTCAAGGAATCCAAGGGGGGTTACTGAAGTAGCCAGAGAGAATGGAGAATATTAGGAAAGCAAAACCTTTTGCATCAACTAAGAATGGTACATATGAGCACACAGACACTGAAGCAGCATGAACGAGGCATACATAGGTCGTCTCTGTATGTATATTAGAGTTATTAGCTTAATGTTTTAATGGGATTCCTGACTATGAGAACAAGTGAGTCCATGGTTCTTGTGGCTGCTCTAGGGACTCTTTTCCCCATGTCAGATTGCCGTGTCCAACTTCAATATGATAGTTTTGCCACCATTCATTATATTTACTTTTGTCATGTCTGTTACCTCTTAGAAACCACTTTTTCCTTTTTATTTTTTATTTCAAAGGTTTTTTTTAAATTTTACATACCAATGACAGTTCCCCTTCCTTCCCCTCCTCCTACTAGCCCCCACCTTCTCCCCACCCTACCCCTCATCCACTTCTCAGAGAGGGTAAGGACTTCCACAGGGAGTCAATATAGTCTGCATATCAAGTTGAGGCAGGACTAAACCCATCCACCATTGGAAGGCTGAGCAAAGTATCCCTCTATAGGTAATGGGCTCCAAAAAGCCAATTTAGGCACTAGAGATAAATCTTGGTCCCAGTGCCAAAGGCCCCACAATCTGCCCAAGCCACACAATGTCTTCCCACATTCAGAGTGTCTAGTTCAGTCCCATGCAGGTTTCCAACTGTCAGTCCAGAGCCCATGAGCTCACAGTAGCTCACCTGTCTCTGTGGATTTCTCCATAATGATCTTGACCCCTTTGCTTATATAATCCCTCCTCACTCTCTTTGACTGGACTGGGAGTTGGGGCCAGAAGTCTGTGTCTTTTTAAAGTTTCTATCACTTAACTTTTCTTTTTCTCATTTATTCATTGTATTTAATTCTTTTTTTTCTTTATTTATTTTGTATTTATCAAGAAAAACAGTAAAATGAATTTAAAATGCTGATAACAATAACTATAAAGAAGATAAATATGATAAGCATGACTTATAAAGGGTGATAATGCAAATAAGATTGCTACACATATATTTGCTTTGTGTTCAGCTTTCCCTCTGAATTTTTTTTTCTATCCCTGTATATCCTTATTCAAGGTCCCTTCCCCCTCCCACCACATCTGGTCATTTTTCTTCTCCACAACTTCCCATCCCCTCCCTGGGCAGGGAGCAGACAGTCCTATGCTCCCACTGACCCAATAATGTTCAGTTCAGTCTCCACTCCTGGCAAATCCAGTTTTGTCCCCCCTCCCTCAAGAGTGAGTCAGGTGTTCCTACAGTTGGAGTGGGGTTCGAACGGTCAGTCCAGGGTGTTTCTGATCCCAAGCGCTTCAGTGGTTGTACAGAAGTGGATGGCACAGTAGCAAAATGCCACTCTTTTTCTAATGAGAGATAGAGAAAGAATGGGTGTGAAGGGATGTGAAAGTCGGGAAGAATGGGGGGGGGGTAGGAGGAGGGAATACCATATCATAATCATGATATATGAGAAAAGCAGCCCTTTTTTCTTCTTTTTTTTTCATTTTTATTTAATGTGTATGAGTGTTTGACTTTCATGTATGCAAATGCACTGCTTGCATACTTGTGCCCCTGGAGGCCAGAGAGGATACTGGATCCCCTGGAACTGGAGTTATTAACAGCTGGAAGTCTCCCATGTGGGCACTGGGAATAGAACCCAGGTCCGCATCCTTTTTTCTTAAAATAATTTTTTCTGTATAATAGCCTTGGTTACTCTGGAACTCTCTTTGTAGACCAGGCTTGCCTCAAATACACAAATATCTGCCTGTCTCTCCCTCCCAAGTGGCAGGAATAAAATCATGCACCATCATCACTTAAAAGAATTCATTTTAATAAAAGGAAAAGGATAGAAAAATAATTAAAAGCTGAAATATCTGATGCACTAAGTTTAGTGGTAAGTTTTAGGCCGGCTTAACATAAATATTTATGTCTGCATCAGAAACATCAGTATTTTGCTATTGTTGAGTATAAGTATATGGTGAAGGAATTATTAGCCATAAATCATTTTGATTTTGCCTCTGACTAATTAGGTGATATTAAACAACCCATATGAGCTGCCAATCATTCCAGGGTTTACTCATGTACATTCTCTTTTTGTCTTTACACTTTTCACAGGTACTGTGCCTACAATCAGTTTGAAAATGTGATTTCCATGTTTTTCCAATACAACTAAGGTATCTGTCTATTCAAAATCTTTGTAATATGCAGATTTTTATTTTCTTTAGCAAATGTTTTATGGAAATTTTAACGTTTGAATAACTGTATATGAATGGATAATAAATAAAATTAGTATAGAAAAAAGGCTGGCTATTAGAATTACCCTAAGCATGCCCAAGTCAGTTTGTTCATTTATATTCATCAAGTGATTTTTAGATATTACTACTTTTATTAATTGATATTGTAAAAGTGAAATTTTGTTTTCCTCAAAAATTCTGTCCATACTGCAATGATGGCAAATCTCAAGTTTCTTTTGTCCTAAACAACAAATAGTTACCCAGAACAAACGTTGTTAATCAGCTGCAACTTTCCTATCTCAGAAATCTTGAAAGTATCTTCCTCATTAGCACAAGGACACTCCATTCTAATTTTCTGTAACTATCAATGATGTTAGCCAGTACTTAGAGAGTCATGATGTGGGGGTGGGGCATAGGGCACCACCATTGGTGTTAGTAACACCAGAGCACTGTTTTCATTAAAGCCTCATTCTTTTCTGGAGCACTTGTGAGAAAAAAGTGTGCTTCAACAAGAAAATGACTTGCTTTGGGTCAGGTAGGTCCCACCTGTCCCGATAGCCTACCCCACTGACAGAATAACACCTATGGGCTAGAGATAGGCAGGGATGCTTTCAACACAGTCAGCTGCAAATCACTTCTGTTCTGAGGAAGAATATAGAATTCAAACTAGAAAGAGTCCAGTTGTGAAGCCTACTACCTAAGCTGAGATTTTCAAATGGATTTTCTCCTTCAAGCATTTTCTAGGTCCTGAGGATACTTTGCTAACATCATCATTGTCAGGTAATTCTTACAGAAGATAGTCACTAGGAAAGTGGCCAGCAAAGAAAGCATTAATTCATGGTTGCATTGTTAAAGTTAAGCATATTGGTGACGCAATTAAAGACTGCATGAGAAATCAAAAGAAATATGTGAAGATTACATATTTAAAAACAACTTCAAAAAAGAAGTATCTTCCTCAAGTTTCCACTCAGACAATGCCACAGGATTGAGAACAATTTCTTGTGTGGGTCAGTTATAAATCACACCTGCAACTTTCCTAGCCAGGGATTGTATCAAACTTCTAGATTGTAAATGTTCTCTTAGTATCCAGACTATTTCACAAGTTTGTTTGTTCTGCCTCCTTTATAAAAGCAGCAGTATGATGTAGACTTCTGTCCACTTGCTATGTCTTGACTTCATTCAGTCTTCCAGCGACGTATTCTATGATACTCGCTGAAATTGACAAAGTGTCTGTTGGGAGCTTGACCTGAAGTAAAGGTTGTTGAAACCATAATCATATGTAAGTACAGGCCTAGACTATAAGAATTTCAAACCAACCATCCCCAAAGATCTATTAATCTTTATTAATATTGTTCAAATTGGAAAATGAAAAATATTTTGTATACATTTATTGCATTGCCTTTCATAAAAGACTCAAAGTCAATTTCTAAACCTACTACAGGTTTATATTCACATAGTTTTCATTCTGTTCTGTCCTAATCAGAGAATTAATTAGAAATTCCTAGAATGGCCAATTCTTTTGTGGCACTTATCTTCAAGATATAAATATCTTCTAGAGTGATTATTATTCAGGAGATTATTGTCAGTGTAACCTAGTTGCGCATTTATGTATGGGCAGTTTTACCCCAGAGAAACATAAAATGAAGACATTTCATTGTATCTGGATAAATTAAGCTTTTTAAAACACAGTAACCATACACATGCAGCACACCCCTCAGTTCATATGGCTGTGATTATGCAGGCCCACTTACAAGTTGTTCTCTTACTTCAGCCAGCCTGCTTTCTAGCACATCATCATAACTAATTTTTATACATAAGTATTTTTTAAATAAAATGTCATATTCATTGTCACATTTATGCACTTTTAAGTAATTAAATGCGTAAAATTTTGTTATTAGTTGAGGGTTTTTTGTGTAATGGATTGGTATAGAAACTTCTGAATATTGTATTAAAATGAGATATTTTATGTGATTGTTATTAATCACTTAATTTTAGATTAAATAGTGGTTTCTAAGAACTCAGATGAGGTGTGATTATAGATCAAATTTTAAAGTTATTTTAATTTTTTTATTTAAAAGTTTACTTTTTATATTACATTCCAACCACAATTTCCCTTCTCTTCTCTCTTCCCACTCAGGCCCAGCTTCCCACCTAACCCCCATCCACTCCTCAGAAAGGGTAAGGCCTCCCATGGGGAGTCAACAAAGTCTGGCATATCAACACGAAACAGGACCAACCTCTCCTTCCTCACCAAGGCTGAGTAAGGTATTCCTCTACAGGGAACAGCCTCCAAAAAGCCAGTTTATGCACTAGGGATACATTCTGGTGCCATTTCCAAAAACCTCACAAACTGCCCAAGCCACAAAACCATCATCCACATTCAGAGGGCCTAGTTTGGTCCCACGCAGGTTCTCCAGCTGTTAGACAACCATCCAGACCAATTTTTACAGTGATAATCTGTAACCTATACATAACATATCTAGGTGTGTATCTCTGGACTGAAGCAGGGGCAGCATAGCATGCAGTCTTCTGTACAGATTCTATGCAACACTCTACTATTCGAGACAATCAGTGATCTGGGTGCCTTTGATGAAAACTCTTTAAAGCAGGCAAAGAAGTTAATTGTGCTTCTGAAAAACTGCTGAAGGGGGGAAAAAATGCCAGGTGAGTTTATTTTCTGCCGTTCATTTTAATTTGCTTTGATCCATATGCTTATGTTCACTCAGTTTTTAAAGCACAGAAACTTATATATAATTAACCCTTGATGTTAGTTGGGTAAATATATGAATATATGGTATATTATATCTATAAACATACATGTAGTTACATATTGGGAAAAATATCTATGAAGGACAAAGTGATTTCTCTCAGAATAGACCAGGGGCATAGCTAACAATATGAGGGATGATGGTGACCTCTTCCAGATGGGAGCAACAGTGGCTGCTTCCTATAGATGACAGAACAAAGGGATGGCATATTTTATCTCACTAAAAGAGCAAGAAATTGATAGAAACAGTAATAATTTGTCATCAAATAAGTTTAAATTGAAGAGATATATTTTGGTTTCAGATTTTTCTTTATACTTAAGAAATTTCAAACCAAGAAAAACTACCAGTATGAGAATTAAATCTGCATTAGGTTAAAAATATATCTGTATCATTCATAAAAAATTTAATTGGTAAGAAAATATATCCATAAGAAAATATAACTTCTCTCTTCAAGCCTTTTATACCAGGAAAAAATACATCAATTTTCTGTTCTCAGAAAAATTAAACCTGAGTAAGAATAACAGAGACTTTAAAATATTTTATCCTTAATCAATTATATTTTTGAAGATATTTTTTAGATTAAGAGCCATTTTCTCAAAACTCTGTACTAATAACCAAAAGAATTTGTAATACTCAAAATAAGGCTTACAGTGATATTTATGTCTAGGTAAGGTAAAATCCAATTAAACAGAGTTTATAGAATTAGAAATCTTTATGAGAATTTCCTACATGTATGCATGTACCTTAATTATTTCTGCTTAAATGGATGAACCTGAGGCTCTCTAAGATCCTAAATTGCCTATTGAATTTCCAATAATGAATTTGAAGTAATCAGAATATTCATATAATACTGAATGCAAGTAATCTTAAAATGTGTGCTACATGGATTATTTATGTCAGGGATGAGAGAGACCCTTCAGTAAAGAAGAGTTATTAGGGAAGGAATCTTTAACAGCTTTGAGTAATTTAGACCTCAGCTAAAATGTCATATAAAAGCTACAACTCACAGTATATTTATATATAAAATGAATGCCAGAGATCTATTTTACTTGGTGGCTATAAAATTATATATAAATAGATACTGATATATAATATGTTTCACAAAATATTACTTTTCAATCCTTTTTAATGTGACAGATGCATTTTTTAACAATATGATGGATTTCTTAGTTTTAAAGAGTAATTTTAATGAGGGACTTATGAAAAAGTTATCCAGGGTTACAAGGAATTATTGAGCTGTCACTTAAAAATATTAAGAGAAGTGATTATTTTTACACCTTACACAGATGAAAGATGGCAGTGCAGAATTATTTATGAATTTGCTATGAGACTTCTTTAATATTTTTCTTAGATCTCTAGTCAAGTCTCCTTTTTTAACCTTATATTTTCTGTCAGTTATAGCTTTAAATTGTATTTTGTAGAACACAAAAAGACATATACTTTAACATTGGATGTTGATTCATAGACTATCTTGAACTTTTGAAAATATGTGAAGTTACAGAAGCAATGTATTGGCACACAAAAAAGACACATACTAAATACAATAATACCAGCACCATGTGCTGACAGATGCTTAATCTTAGTGGGACCAAACTAGACCCTCTGAATGTGGATGACAGTTGTGTGGCTTGGGCAGTTTGTGAGGCCTCTGGCAAATGGGATCAGTATTTATACCTGTCGCATGAACCAACTTTTAAGAGCCCATTCCCTACAGGGGCATGATTTACTCAGGCTTGATTCAGGCAAGAGGGGATTGTTCCTGACTCAACTTGACTCCCCATGGAAGGAATTACTCTTACTGAGGAGTGAATGGGGAATGTGTGAATGAAGAAAGCTAGGGATGAGTAGGAAAAATAGAGGAAAAGAAAAAATATTTGATGTGTAAAATGAAAAATGAAGCTTTCAAATAAAAATAGAAGACATGGTGTATGAACTGGCATTTTTGGAGCTCATTCCATATAGAGGGATATCTTGCTCAGCCTTCTTATGGTGGATGGGTTTAGTGCTGCCTCAACTTGATATGCAGACTTTATTGACTCCCTGTGGGAGTCCTTACCCTCTCTGAGAAGTGAATGAGAGGTAGGATAGGGAGAAGGTGTGGGCTAGGAGGAGGAGGGCAGAGAAGGGGAACTGTGTTTGGTATGTAAAATTAAAAAAAAAAAACCTTTTAAATAAAAAAATAGAAGAGGTGAAGAAATTTTTTATCTTTTAGATATTTATTATAATTCGTAATATAGTATGACATGTTGTATTTATCTTGATTGATGAAATTAATGTTTCCCATATTTTCATTTGTTATTTAAGAAGTTTTTTTCTTTTTTATTATTATGAATAAAGAAGTCACATTTTTTATCCTTGTATATCCTTATACAAGGTCCCTTCCCCCTCACAAAACATCAGGTCATTCTCTCTTTTCCACATCTCCACAACCCCCGCCATGGCAGGCAGTCCCAAGGTCCCACTGTCCCAATATTGATTAGTGCAGCCTCCACTACTGACAAATCCAGTTTTCTTCCCCCAACATCAAGACTGAGTCAAGTGTTCCTCCAGGGGTGGTGGGATCCAAGGAGTCAGTCCAAGGTGTTTCTGATCCCAATCTGTTCAGTGGTTGTGGTTTGCAGCTTGGGCATGCTTTGTTTTATTATTATTATTATTATTATTATTATTATTATTATTATTAACAAAGAAGTCACACTATCTATCCTTGTATATCCTTATTCAAGGTCCCTTCCCCCTCCCAAAACATCAGTTCATTCACTCTTCCCCACAACTCCCCATTACCTCCCTGGGCAGGCAGCAGGCAGTCCCATTGTCCCACTGTCCCAATTTTGCTTAGTTCAGTCTCCACTCCTGGCAAATCCAGTTTTCTCCCCTCAACCTCAAGAGTGAGTCAGTTGTTCCTCTAGGGGGAGTGGAAACCAAGTAGTCAGTCCCAAGCTGTTCAGTGATTGTGATTTGCAGCTTGGGCATGCTTTGCTTTTTCTTGTTTGTTTGTGTGTTTGTTTAGAGTCCACTAATGAGTGAGTACATCCCCTGCTTATCTTTCTGGGTTTGTGATACCTCGCTCAGGAGGATATTCACTAAATCCATTCATTTGTCTGCAAATTTTAGGATATCATTTTTTCTTACTGCTGAGACACATTCCATTGTGTAGATGTACCACAGTTGGTTAATCCATTCTTCAGTAGAGGGGCATCTAGGTTGTTACCAGGTATTTTATTTGTAATTTTCAATTACAAATAATGCTGCTATGAAAATACTTGAGCAAATGCCAGTGGAGTGCGACAGTGCATCTTTAGGGTGGTATTGCTGGTCCTTGGGGAGATTAATTCTCAATTTTCTGAGAAACCACCATACTGCATTCTAGAGTGGTTGAACAAGCTTACACTCCCACCAACAATGAAGGAGTGTTTCCCTTGCTCTGCACCATCTCCAGCTTAGGCTGTCATCTGTGTATTTAATCTTAGCCAATCTAACAGGTGTCAGGTGGTATCTCAAAGGTGTTTTTATTTGCATCTCTCTAATGGCTAAAGATGATGAGCATTTTTTCAGGTGCCTTTCAGCCATTTGTAATTCTTCGGCTGAGAATTTCATTTTCAGATCTGAACCTCATTTGTTGATTGGGTTATTCAAGGTTTTGGACTATAGATTCTAGAGTTCTTTATATATCTTAGAGATCAGTCCTCTATCACTTGTAGGGTTAGTCAAAATCTTTGCCCATTCAGTAGGCTGTCGTTATGTCCTATTGACTGTGTCCTTGGCTTTACAGAAGCTTCTCAGCTTCAGGAGATCCCACTTATTGATTGTTGGTCTTAGTGCCTGTGCCACTGGTGTTATATTTAGGAAGTGGTGACCTGTGCCAATTCGTAGAAGTGTATTTCCCACTTTCTTTTCTATCAAGTTCAAAGTAGTTGGGTTTATGTAGAGGTCTGTGATCCACTTGGATTTCAGTTTTGTGCAGAGTGACAGGCTTGGACCTATTTGCTTTTTTTCTACACACTAACATTCAGCTATGCCAACACCATTTGTTAAATACACTATCTTTTTTCCATTGAATATTTTGGGCCTCATTGTCAAAGATCAAGTGTTTATAGATTTTTGAGTTAATGTCTGGATCCTCAGTTCTATTCCATTGATCCACAAGTCTGTTTTTATGCCAGTATCAAGCTGTTTTTTTTTTACTGTAGCTCTATAGTATAACTTAAAGTGGGGATGGTGATGCCTCCTGAGGTTGCTTTGTTGAGTAAAATTGTTTTGACAATCCTGGATTTCCTGTTATTCCAGATGAAATTGAGTATTGTTCTTTCAAAGTCAAAAAAATATTGTGTTGGGATTTTGATGGGAATTGCATTGAATCTGTAGATTGCTTTTGGTAGAATTGCTATTTTTACAATGTTGATCCTACCTATCCAGGAACATGGGAGAGCTTTCCATTTTCTGATATCCTCTTTAAATTCTTTCTTCAGTGATTTAAAATTTTTGTCAAATAGATCTGTTACTTCTTTGGTAATAGTTACTCCAAGGTATTTAATATTTCTTGCAGCTATTATAAGGGGTAATGTTTCCCTTATTTCTTTTTCAACCCTTCTTTCTTTAGTTTATAGTAGGGCTACTGATTTTTTTTTTTTTTTTTTTGAGTTAATCTTGTATCCTGCTACATCACTGAAGGTGTTTATCAGCCTTACAAGTTTCTTGGAAGAATTTTGTGGGTCACTTATGTATACAATCATATCATCTGCAAATAGAGATAGTTACACTTCTTCTTTTCTAATTTGTATCCCCTTAAACTCCTTCCAGTCTGTTATTGCTTTAGCTAAAACTTCGAGAACTATATTGAATAGATAAGGGGAGAGAAGACATCCTTGTCTAGCTTCTGATTTTATTGAGATTGCTTTGAGTTTTTCTCCATTAAGTTTGATGCTGGCTGTCAGCTTCTTGTAAATTGCCTTTATTATATTTAGTTTTTATACCTGTATTCCTTATCTGTCCAGGGCTCTTATCATAAAGGAGTCTAGGATTTTGTCAAAGGATTTTTCAGCATCTATGGATATGATCATATCATTTTTTCCTTTAGTTTGTATATTATGGATAACATTTACAGTTTTTGATATATTAAACCAGCCCTACATTTCTGGGATGATGCCTACTTGGTCGTAGTAAATGTTATTTTTTATATTTTGTTGTATACGGTGTGTTAAGATTTTGTTGATAATTTTAGCAACAATATTCATGAGGAAAATTGGTCTGTAGTTCTCCTTCTTTGTTGTGTCTTTGAGTGGCTTGGGTATTAGGGTAATTGTGGCCTCATAAAAGGAATTTGGCAATATTCCTTCAGTTTCTACTGTGTGAAATAGTTTGAGGAGTAATAGTAGTAATTCTTCTTTGAAAGTATAGTAGAATTCTGCACTGAAACCATCTGGACCAGGGCTTCTATTTTTGGGGAAGCTTTTTATGACAGCTTCAATTTCCTTAAGGGTTATAGGCCTGTTTAGGTAATTAATCTGTTCTTCATTTATTGGTAAATGGAACCTGTCCAGAAAGCTGTCCATTTCTTTTACGTTTTCCATTTTTGTGGAATACAGATTTTCAAAGTATGATCTGATAATTCTATGTATTTCCTGGGAGTCTGTTGTTATGTCCTCCTTTTCATTTCTGATTTTGTTGATTTGGATACTTTCTCTATGCTTTTTGATTAGTTTGGATAAGGGCTTATCTATCTTGTTGACTTTCTCAAAGAACCAACTCTTAGATTCATTGATTCTTTGTATTGTTCTTTTTGTTTCAATTGTATTGATTTCAGCTCTAAGTTTGATTATTTCCTGCTGTCTACTCCTAGGTGAGTTTGCTTCTAATTGTTCTAAGGCTTTCAGCTGCACTGTTAGTTCTTAAGAGTGGGATTTCTCTAGGTTTTTCATATAATCATCTAGCACTATGAACTTTCCTCTTAAGACTGATTTCATTGTTTCCCACAAGTTGGGGTACATTGTAGAATCATTTTCATTAAATTCTAGGAAGACTTTGATTTCTTTTTTAATTACTTCCTTGACCCAGAGGTGGTACAGCTGAGTTCTGTTTAGTTTCCATTAGTTGGTAGGCTTTCTTTGATTTTTGATGTTGTTGAACTCTAACTTTATGCCCTGGAGGTCTGATATGTTACAGGGGATTATTTTCATTTTTTTGTATCCTTTGATATTTGCTTTATGACCAATCATGTGGTTCAATTGTAGAGAAAGTTCCATGAGGAGTTGAGAAATATGTATATTCCTTTGATTTGGGTGGAAGCTTCTGTAATTATCTCTTAAATCCATTTGCATCATAACTTCTGTTAGACTCCTTATTTCTCTGTTGAGTCTCTGTCTGGTTGACCTATCCAGGGGTGAAAGTGGGGTATTGAAGTCTCCCACTATTAGGTATAAAGTTTCTTTTCTTCTCCCACAACTTTGCTAGCATTTGTAGTTAGTTTTCTTGATCATAGGCATCTAACTGCAGTAAAATAGAATGTCTAGTAGATTTCCTTTCATTTATATATTTTAGCTTGTGGGTGTTGGTGCATTTGATTCACAGCATGTGTGTGGAGATCAAAGGACAAATTGTGGAACTCAGTTTTTTTTTCCCCTCTACATAGGTTATAAGGGTGGAATTCAAGCCCTCAAGTTGGAGACAAATTTCTTTACCCACTTGAGTCACATTTCTAGACCTTAATGGATTGATTTACATTCCCCTAATGACTAAGGATTCTAAACAATATTTAAAATATTTATTCTGTTTACATATTTTTTCTTTTGACAAATGTCTCATCATTAATTTAGTCCATCTTCTTTGTAGGCATTTTTTTAATAGTTTGGGTGTTTAATTTTGCTGTTCTCTGTATGTTCTGTATATCAACACCTGTCCAAGGTATAACTGGTCAAGATTTTCTTCCATTCTATAGTCTGTCTGTTTGCTCTGTTGACAATTTATCAAGAAATGCAGAAAGCTTAATTTTATGTAGACCCTTATGGTTCTTGTGACTATTTTTTTGTATTAGTGGAGTGTGATTTAGAAAGTTCTTACTTGCACATGTAACTTCATGTAGATTCCTACATCAGTTTTATCATTTTAATTCCTAAATCAATATTTGGTCCATTTTGGAGTGATTTTGTACTGACTGAAAAATATGAATATAAGTTTGTTCTTCTGCAAGAATATATCTAATTTTGTCATCATTTGCTAAAGAGCTTGTTATTTTTTTAATGTTTGGTCTCCATGCCTTTGATAAAAGTATGGCCATAGCAATACCATGTGATCAACTCTGAGAACATATGTACAGGTAACTTTGTATAGGCAGAGAGGGTTACAGTGAGGAAAACACAAGCATTACATTCACACACATGCATGTAATAACAATTAATAAAGAAGTGATCTAAATCTAAAAGCAAACAAAGGGAAAGGAGTGGTTAAAGGCAAGAAGGGAAAAAATGGTAATAATATGGTCATAATGTCAAAAAAACAATGGAGATAATTTTAAAAATTATGGTGTCATTTGACTTTGTAGCTGGGTTCTCTATGTTATTACTCTGGTCTACATGCCTGTTATCATGCCAACATAGTTTATTATTATTATTATTATTATTATTATTATTATTACTATTATTGTCAGTTGTGTAGTAGTATAATCATTGATCAGGTACTGTGATTTCCACTTAAAACAGCTTTGGTATGTGTGGTCTTTTGTGTCACATATTAATTTTAATTATTTTTAGATATAATTGAAACTTTATAATTGTCACATATAATTTCCTCCCTTCATCCTCTTTATTACTCACTAGGTGGATTAAACATACAAAACAGTATGTCAAAGGCTGTGAGGCATCTCTCTCCAGTTGGAAATAGAGGGGACCCTGGGTTTGCAACAGCAGTTCAGTTTTGATGGCCTTGATGTTTTTAATCATAAAGATAGACAAATTGTTTACCACCAAGCTACTCCTACATCACAGAAAAGTATGTCTTAAAAGTTCATATAGTTTATAATTCTGATACTCTCAATGATCTATCCAAAGTTAATAATATAAGACTAAAACACCAAGCTTTTCCAATAAGCCAAAATTTAGAAAATATTTTTATTTTAGAGTTTTTCATGTTTTAAGTAACTATTTTAAATTCAAACCTGCACGATATTAAATAAAATACCTTCATTAACTATATTAGCATAATTTTTTAATCAATAGTTACAAACTTTTCTAACACTAGTTATACACAAGACACATTTAAAAGTGTTAGGGGACATTGATATATATTGTCAGCCCTCTGTATTCATGAATCATACACTACAGGATTCGGCCTACTGTAGACTGAAAAATCCTCAGAGGGAAAAAAATGTATTATTTTTGGTGTGTATTGCATTATTAATCTTGAGGTGGTGGCATCTTGGCTGCACATGTATAAATTTTCTTTGTAATCTTTGTATGCTTATTTGTTTAGATGCAAGTGTAAGTGTGGGTGCATGAATGCCATGGAACTCACCTGAATATCAGAGAACAACCTTGCTTTTGGTGGCGGTCATCTTGTTTGATACTGGGTTTCTTATATTTTTCTATTATATCCATTAGAAAAGCTGACTTCTGAAGCATCTGAGGAGACTCCTATCTCTTCTACCCATTCCATCAGAGAGACACTGGGACTGAAGAAGCATACTATTTAATCAGACTTTTTTGGGCTTTGAAACTCATATCCTTACCCTTGTATGTCAAGTGCTTTTGTCATTGAGCCTTATTGAAGCCTCTGTCTTCTATTCTTAACCAATCCAAAACAGTTTTAACTGTAATTATTTTAAAAACAAAAACAAAACCTCCAGTATAGCATCTTTTTCAATGGCATGTCTACTGTCTCAGATTTTAATATATAAATAATGCAAAATACATAGAAAACTTAATAAGTTATATGCAAATACTGTATATTTTATATATGGAATTAAACATACAAAGATTTTCTTTCTTGTGGAGACCTGACAAACCATAACTTATGAATACAAAATAGGTATTTGCTATTATTATTTCATTTTTATAACAATGTGATGAATAGTTTGTGATTTATATTTTAAAAAAAAAAACAGTGAAAGAAAAAGAAAAACAGAAATATCTTGACCCAAAGTGACATAGCAAAAAAATACTGTATATGAATATAAATGCTATAAATTTAACATAATATGTATTATACTAAGAAGATTTTTAAGCCCTCAAAACAGTTTGAGATGTAAATTCAATTTTATTTTAAATTTTAACTTATGTGTCAGTGCTTGCATTGATTTTATCACTTTTCTAACATAGAAGACTTTGCACGAAACACGAATAGGAAGTTACAAATAAGAATATTTCAAGCATATGAGCTAAGCCACCAAGCCAAGAGTGGTGATATGGAGCCCTAGCCCCAGCAGCCTTGGAATCTAAAGAGGGAAAAGGCTTGAACTCTGGAGTTTATGACTATCACAGAAAATAAAAATAGACTCTATCACTAAGATGAAAAAATTATAAGAAAAATAAAGGTTGCTCAAAGGCAAGTGGGTAAAACTTGTCTAGAGATTTCAGAAGAACTATAAAGAAAGATGTGACTTTTCTGAATGTATGCAGTATTAGAGCTAAAGTAAAGAAGAATGAGGTTTCTTTTGAGATAGCATCGGATGTGTTAGCAATGCAAGATGCTCTTTCCTTAGGCTGCCTGAGCCCAAATAACTTGGTATTTAAATTGAGATTAATTAATTGAAACTTTCTAAGTGTTTTCTTTTGAACAAAAATGCTTTCCTCTTTTTGGTGCTCAATTCCTGATCATCCTTCATTATAATTACTTTCAATGTGAAAATATTTTGCAGAGAGTTCAAGTCCCAGGTTTAACACAGTTGCCGTTCATTTGTGCAATTATTTACTTAATACAACAGCTTTTATCCAAGAGTGCCCATAGCTACTAGCCACAGTAAATAAATAGTCAATCTCAAGTATTGCTTTCTAAGAGGAAATGAGAGCTTTGGCAGAATTTCTCTGTTGTCCATAGCTACATTTTCATAGATGACATTATGAATTATGAAATTTCCATTTGTATTCCACAATTATGATAATAGTGTCATTATAAATAAAGAAACAAGTATCAGAGAAGTTATGTGTGTCTCAATTACAAGGTAGGAGGAAATAAAGCCATAAAATAAATTAAGACATGACTCTAAAGTGCCTTCTTTGCATTAAACTATGCTTTATCTACTAATGACCCTTCTGTTATTACAATACAGCATCCTTTATGATCCTTCAATTTCACTACCACAAAATCATCAGTTTTAAAATTTATATAGTTGTCTTTGTCTCGAAAACAAGTTATTACACGCATTGATCTTTAAGAGATTGAGGAGTCAATCTTTTGTAATATGATAATAATAGTATTAATAATAAAATTGATCTGTTGCATTACTTTCCAAACAAATGAAATATGGAGAATCAGATTTACGCTTCAATTTTGAAAAACTAACAGAAAAAAAAATGCTGGCTTTTAAGGTATTAGACTTTAGCTAGTAAAAGGGCAGCCATTCTAAAAATAAAATTAAGGATGTAAACATTTCCTCATTTGTGGAGTGGAACAATATCACTTGACACTATAAGAAACAAACCACCTGTGTGAGGAATTGAAAGGTACATCTTAATTATGCTTAATTTTTTAATATTCAGTTTATATTTTGAAAAACATTAATAAACTTGACATAAGATATAAACCTGACAAGTCATGAACTTGCAAAAGATGTGCAAACTCAGTAAATAAAATATGGAAAATGGTACAGATAAAGAAAACAAAGAGAGACATAACTAAGGTTCTGTTTAAGTGTGTGAGTGTGTGTGTAATGCCAGTTTACCCAAGTAATTACAGATTAATATTTCTAGACATTTTTGGTAGAAACTTACAGGCTAAATCCAATATTTGCATAGAAACATACAATATAAATAATGTAAAAATTTTGACAAAGAAGAAAATTTTGAAGAGCTGAGATTAATAGGAACAAAACTGAAGCAATTAAAAAGGTATAATTTAGATCTAGAATTATTTTTAAGAAAATATGCAGAGGTTAGAAGTTGACCCAAATGTATACAAGTAAGTATACTGGTTGGTTGTATGTGTGAGGGGGGTATTGTTGTTGTTGTTGTTGTTGTTGTTTGAGTCTTCGTTTTATTTTGTTTTGCTCTATAGAAGCAAGGACAGTCAAGTAGAAATAGTAAACTTCAGTTGAGAGGATTGGACTTTGACAAGTCTGTAGGGCAGTTTCATGACTAATAATTGATGAAGTGGACCCACTCCACTGTAAGAGATGTCATCTTTGGCCAAGTGGTCCTGGTTTGCATAAAAGAGAAACCTGAGCAAACAAGGGAGATCAAGGAAGTAAGCCACATCCTTCCATGGTCCCCAATGTGCTTCCTGCCTCCAGCTCCACTTCCCTCAATAATGAATGGTGATGTGTAGGTGTAAGCCAAATAGACCTTTCCTCTCCAAGTTCCCTTTGGCTCTGATCTTCATCACATCAACAGAAACCTAACTAGAAGAATAGTTATTTCCAGGAGCAGAGTGCTCTGATTAACTTGACAGAATGGGCATTGTTTTTGTTTTAACAGAATGGGAAAATTTGAAACTTTGGGATTAATAAAATGTGTTTGAGGTCTATAAGCAGGGCTTAACAGGCTGTGCTCACAGGAGCCTGAAAACCAGTGCTGAGAGCAGAGCTGACTGCAGATGCCCAGTTCAGGGCCTTTCAGAAAGGATCAAGACAGTATCAGCAACTGAGCTAAGGGCTTCTCTGATAATATTTTGTAAAGAATGTAGCTGTTCTCTCACCTTATGATGAGAACTTGCTTGAATTTTAATTAAAAAATAATTGATTAATCTTTTTGATCATGGCAATTACAAAGCAGCATAATATTTTATCTGTGGCATGGTTATTATTAACACCTATTTCCCAAGTATACGATGAAATGCAGTATGTAGTAGTAACAGAATACAAAATGTGCAGTTTAAAGTGAAAACAAAACACTGGTAAGTGTAAGATTGCAGGCAAACTTGTGCTGGGAGAGAAAAGGAGGTTAACACCATTAAGGAAAGGTTTGTTCTGTCCTGGAATAAAGAGAAGAGTATGCTCAGACAAGACCCAGCTCGGCTTCCAACCTGTGAGAAGAGATCCTGAGGCCATCCTCTATAAGGTACATGAAGTGAAAGGCAGTTACAAACAGCCTTCCAGGGACTAAGGCTCTATTCCAAGCTTGCAGAGTGGTGCTGATTTTAGAGTCATGAAGAATACAAGAGTAAATGGGCCATGATATATTTCTCTGTGCTTTTCAAAATCTGGAAAGGCCAGGAATGTGGAGAGAGTCTCTGCATTTCCTGAGAGTCTCTGCATGCCCATGAAGCAATGGAGTGGAGACCCCTTATGGTGAGATGCCAGATATTTGGCATATCTGCCATGGAGTGTTGCATGAAGGGAAAAGAAACAGCCCAAAGAAATAGTTGGGTTATAGGCAACAAACCTGAAAGGGCAGAGTCATCTAAGCCATTTGGCACTGGGTATGGAGCTACAGGATTTGGTGAATATCCTGCTGGGTTTTAGCCTAGTTTTGATCCAGTATTTATGCCCCACTCCTTCTTTTGGGGTGGCAGTGTATGTTCTGTGTCATTACACACTGAAAATATGTCATTTGCTTTTTGGTTTTATAGTGGGTTACAATTAACAGACTGCCTAGAGACTCAGGACACAATTTGGTCCTTTAAATAGTTTAAAGCTAAGAAAAACTGAGAGGACTTTTGAAGGTGAATTAAATGCATTTTGCATTATGATATGGCTATGACTCTATGAGGGCCAGAGAGTGGAATGTGGTGGTTTGAATGGGAATGTCCCCCATAGAGTTCATGTACTTGAACACTTTGTTACTAGGTGGTGAAACTGTTTGGGGAGGTTTAAGAAGATGTGGCCTTAATGTAGAAAATACGTCATTGTGGAAAACTTTAATATATTAAGGCTTAGTCCTACTCCGGAATGAGATAGTATCTCTCAGCATCCTGGTCCAGCTGCTGTTCTGACCTCTTTCTGCCATACAGTATTTACCATATGGACTCCAATCTTCTGGAACCAAAAGCCCAAAGAAACTCTTTTATAATTGACTTCAGTCACACAGTGTTTTATCACAACAACAGAAAAGTGACTAATAAAACAATTCAATATGAAAACTAATATCTCAAAACTATATTAGAACAATAGGATAATTAATTATATATCATTTGCAAAAAATAGGTGCATATAATTTTCAATGACAATTTCTTTTGGATCGAGAAAAGACAATATAGCAATTAGTAAATTCCATTTGTAACAGAACTGCAGCAGCATTTAAAATTAATGTAAAATGTCTTTAAAGATAATTTTATGCATATACAATGCATTTTAAACATTTTTAAACTTACCTAATCTTATCTCCCTCCTACTATCTACCTTCTATCCCTTACAAGCCTCCCTCTTCTTTACAAGTCATTTTTTTCACATTCATATCTTTATATTTTGTCTGATGATCCACTAAAATTTAGCCAAGACTGTCTGTGTGTCCATGAGTTTTTTCACTATGCAGCAGAGTCTGATAACTCACCCTCAGGTAAGGCTGACAGTAACTATCTTTCTTATCAGCAAGATGGGCTCTAGGCCTGTGAGTTCCTCCCTGGTTCATGCTTGCTGATGACAAGGGCCAATCTTGTACAAGCAGCTGTAACTGCTTGAGATCATGAATACCAGGACTGTGTTATGAAATGAGACATAAAATATATATTTTCAAAGTTTATTTTAAAGTAATAAGGTGGAAAAGTTTACCTTAATTATTGTGTGTCTGTGTATTTACGTTAGAAATAGAGATGGAGAGGAGAGAAGGAGGGGGAAAGAGAGGCAGATAGAAAGTAAATTAGGTACATTTGTAAAAGAAAATCTCATGAAGGGAAGAGAGGTATTATGGTCTCAAAGTCATGAACAGAATTACATGGCAACAGAAAAGTAGATACTTGGATACCAAAGAGAAGAGAATTACAACAAAACAGTTTTGTGATAACTAAAATAAATATGGGACTAATTTGGGAGAAGAAAGAGAAGGTTTTTCTGAAGTCTGGGAGGCAATGCAGCAATAAAAATGATTTAATATAACATGACAGGAAGAAATGAGCAAACTTTGTTCCAGCATGTTAGACCTCGGGCAGCCTGGTGCTAAAAGCCCAGAGTAAAAGGAGAGTCCAACGCAGAAATAGGTTTCTAGAAAAACCTGGGGCTCTGTCTTCACGAGATAGTTTTGGATAGAAACAATATATCAAAAACACGACCTGTTAGGAAGAGTAATAATCTAGGGTCCAAAGAAGAACCAAGCAACACAAATTTAAAGTTGACTTTATATTTTTACAATCAAGTAATGATCCTCACGTCAAACTTTACTTTTAAGGATAATATATTTTAAATTATCTTCACTGCTAGTTTTCTAAAATTTTACATATTTTCTTTATGCCAAAACTTCTATTTAACATGATATATTAATAATATGCTCTTTGTGGATTTTGAACAAGCTGTCAAAATACTCATAGCTATCACATTTTTCTAATTTCAGTAACTTTGAAAAATCAAACTTCTCCATCAAAAGATGACAGTAAAAATTATGAGAATGTTAAACACGTAAGTTTTCTAATTTATAAGTAATCTTCACAACTTAATGATATTCATAATAGCTAGCTTTTTACAAATTGATCTATAATTGTTTCTTTTTTGGGTTCAGGAGTAGGTGACTCACAGTGAAACAAGAAATCCATAGAAATGCAATGTCAGATCACCTCCTCAGACAAAAAATTACTCCTCCTTATTAGGTCTTAAAAAGAAGATATTTTGAGTGAGTCAAAATCAAAGCCAAAATTAAGCCCATAATTTACCAAAATAATCATATATTATACATTCAGAATTGAAAATCAAATTCAAGTACCAGACTACATAAGCAGAACCAAGCTTATTGGACTAGCCATAAGAAAACAACAGAAAAACAGAAAACTGGGAACAGTTTCCTGGGTCAGCGTAAGTACAGGCTCCCAGAAGGACAGAAGGTGGAGAAGGAAATGCTTTCCTACAAAAAAAGAAATGTGGTATTTTTCTGAAGATTTGAGAACAGAAGAGGGACTGCATGATCTCAGAAAACACTAGAAATGTCCTGAGGCTTAGCCACAGAGTACAGCGTGCAGCAATTGTTGAGCATTGTTTGTTTTTTCATTTAAAGTTTTCTCCAAGAAACACAGCAATATAAGAAAGTCATACAGATTCAAATGCTGTTAAGAACATCCAACTTGTATTGTTAATGAAATGCAAACATGCTTTACCAACAATTATCAAAATTGTTTTCACATAGTTCATTGATTTTTATTTTATACACAAGTGCTATTATTCTGATTTCCTCACATTTGCAAATAAAACTTACTGTCTTAAGAAAAAAATTAAAAAAAAAGAAAGTCATACAGATTGGAATCAAGTGACCTCAGTCAATGGTGAACAAAAGTTACTGAGACTTAGAACGAAACTGTACCTGGTCAACATTTAGTATTTTATGAGTTGCATGTATTTTGATTAAAAATATAGGTGTATGTAAACAAAGTTGTTGATCATTGAGAGATTGTAATGCATTTGTTCACTCTCTTGTTTCCAGGGCTATTTAAGAATAGTTTGGTGGTAGAGTATGGTAGAGAGCCTCAATTTTAAAGTGGCCATATATCACTTGGGGATATTGATAAAACCAGGTATTGATTTAGTAAACATAGTAGGACTGCATATTTGGATTTTTAAATAAATCTTGGCTTGTATAGCCCACACATAGAAGCAGTTTAATGAAATTAAAATATCTAAGACTGAAAATTTGAAGTACAATTTGCTAGAAATCCCATTTTTCAAAACATAAAGTTTTTATTAAAAGTAGAAGTTTATATTTAAGGTATGTAACTGTGTTTTGGTTATGCTATTTAGATGCTGGAATTAAAAAGAAATAAATCCTTTACACATAAAGATTACATGGCAATTAAAAGAATCACTCACTAGAACTATGTTCAGAGTTTCTTTTTGAAAGGCATTCTGCAATTAGTCAGCAAGATCTGACTAGGTACACTGAGGTCCACCTTGGTGTGGTTATATACTGTGTTTGCTCTAAAGAAATAAAATTTGCCTGAAGATCAGAGCACAGAGCCAGCCACAGAGTTAGCCATAGATGTCAGTCAGTGGTGGCACACACCTTTAATCCCACAACTTGGAAGGTTGGGACAGGAAGTGATATGGCTGGGCAGAGAATATAAGGCAGGGGGACACAGGAGTTCTGCCCTTCACCCCATGGTTCCCTTCCTTCCCCTATTCAGTCTAAAGATTTGTGAACACAGGTTCTTCCCCTTTTGGTCTGAGGATTGAGAGTACTAGTGAGAACCTGCTGTGGCTTCTTCTCTGTCTCTCTGATCTTTGAGCATTTCTCTAATATCTGAGTTTCAATTAAAAGACCAGGTAGAATTTGTGCAACACCCCAGAGTAAGACAGATAGCACTGTGCAGTGGGAATGAGCCTAGCTTTGGCATCATGTACCCCATTCTACTTCTGATTAACTGGGTAACTTGGAGCACATTTGTGGTCATCACATCAAATGGAGATAGGAACAAACTAATTAAAATCAAGGCCGCAATGTGAGTGTCACAAGTAGAGGCAGCTTTTTTCTTTCTATCTGCTGTACCTACCTACTGAGCTCATCACAAGAAAGAAGCTCCTTTCCTTACAAGAAAGCCACCTTTTCTGAGTAAGGCATTTACTTCAGAATATTTCTCCATTACTTGAAAAAAACAGACTACATAAGGAAATTTGAAGTAGCCTCCAAAACCACATGGAATCCATGCAATGCTCAGATTCAAATGGATTATTTTCACTGACAAATTTTACAATTTCCACATTAACTACTTTACTAGTCAGCTAATTGCCTATGAAGAAAAGTTCTGTTCACATGATTTAATTATACTAAAACCTGGCCAGAGGCCTATTCAATAATACATAATAAGTGAAACATCACTTCTTGAACATTTATTATGTGACTGAAAATACACTTAATGTACAAAAAGTCAATTAATAGTAAATTTATTGGAAAGGCATAGCAGTTTGGTAATGTTAGAAAATGCATCTGTTACTATAATAAGTCAATAATGCATAGTAACTAAAACTAACCAGTTTTATTTAAAAGTAATTTATAAGGATCAACTTTATTAAAACATAAATGTTGGCCAGAAGAATAAATAACAAATCAGTTTATCATTGTTTTCAGATTGATCTACAGAAATGTGTGTTGAAATATTTTACCTATCTTGATAATTGACTCCTTGGTTGTATGAAATAAATCAGTAATAATGGTATTGAGAAAAAGAAAACTACGCAAATTTGCTGTGAGATCATAAGAGTGGGAGAGCTGTCTCTGCCCCTCCTCAGCTGCAGCACTTAGGACAGTGGCCCCTATTCCTTGTCTGAGCAACACAGTAGAGCTGGCCATGAAGGCATAGGTGTGGGAGAACTGACTCTGTGGATATAAAAGTCTGAAAGCGGGCCCCACCCTTTGCTCATCAGTTCAAGGTATAAACTAGCCAGGGCAATAGGGTAGAATTGACTGGCTGACTGACTCTGTAACTAGCCAGGCCCAGAGCCAGGGTTATATGCTGCTGACCTATCCAAACATCCATCACATCTGAGATCTTCTGGAGCATGAGGGAAGGTATCCTGTGAAAAAAGGGCTGGAGGAGCTCCACAGAAAAGCACATCAGAACAACAACAACAAAATCACATCAGGATGTCCAGGAAGAGTACCAGTGAGGACTCAGCACCAGAAACCTTGAAACAGACCAAAGACTCTGCAATGAACATCTATATGTATAGATATATGGATAGGTAAAGGGGTTTACTGCATGAGTAACTGAGCTACACTGCAGCTTCCATGGAGAGATTTTTTCTCTTCTCCCTTTTTTTTTTTTTTTTCTCTTAATTTTTTGTTTGTTGGTTGGTTGGAGGAGGAGGAAGGAGACAAGGATGGGATCAGAAGAAATGATGTGAAAAGTTTAAAAAAAATGAAAGAAAAAAAGAAAACTACCCAAACTTCCTGAAGCTGAACCTACTCTACTGTTGCCATGACAACCCACAAGGGAAAATAGCTGGATGTTCAACAATGAGAGGAAAAAACCTCTGAGAAAACAATGAAACACGACATGTCATTGCATATATTAGTCAGCCTACCCAGCATGGCATTTTAAAATCTTTAAAGATGATTGCTAGATTGTTGACATGAACTTCATGTAATTCTGTTGTCTTTAAATAGACCAACTAGCTAGATCTTTCACCATTCCACATTCAGAAGTGTTACATCCCTATGAGAACCAGCTGCTTCTGAAATGGACAATTGAACCAAAATTTCTTCTCTCCAGAGAAAGTCACAGACCTACCCCAACACTACTTCCAGGATAGAAAGTAAGAACAGAACTTAGCACCATAAGAATTAGGAGGAACATGGGTAAAATCTACCTATTACCCAGATGCTAATTACAACTTAATTCTCACATTTTTCAGCAGGTAATAAGAGGTAGGAAAAGCATAGGAATCCATGAATTCAGTACATTTGCTTGAGAGCAAACAGTACATCAGACAGCATTAAGGATACTTCCATGTTCAAGTAACACACAACATGAATTGCTCCTATGGTTCACACAACAGGACACAAAAGAATGGAAAGAGGCAGAGAAACTAATTTTACAATAATATGATTTTAAGTTAAATAAGAATTTACTAAAAAATATTTTAAAAGCAATTTTGTATTTATTTATTTATTTATTTATTTTTTAGCACATGAAAGACTTTAATCTTCCTTACAGAGTGAAAAGGTGGTGTAACAATGATTTCTCAACTCTCCAGAGAACACTAGTTAAAATGTTCTTTGACTTGCACTTTTTTTTTTCTTCCTTCTTTATTTTGTATTTATCAAAAAAAAAAACACAGTAAAAAGAATTTAAAATGTGGAAGAGTTAACAATAACTATACAGAGGATAAGAATGATAAGCATGGCTTATCAAGGGAAGAAATACAAATAAGATTGCTACACCTATATTTTCTTTGTGTTCATCTTTCCCTCTGAATTTTTTTTTCC
>PVIH01013532.1:0-58040 GCA_004025045.1 Sigmodon hispidus
AAACAGCCTGGTACTGGCATAAAAACAGACTTGTGGACCAATGGAATAGAATTGAGGATCCAGACATTAACCCAAAAACCTATGAACACCTGATCTTTGACAAAGAGGCCCAAAACATTCAATGGAAAAAAGATAGTATATTTAACAAATGGTGTTGGCATAGCTGGATGGAAGTGTGTAGAAAAATACAAATAGATCCGAGCCTGTCACCCTGCACAAAACTCAAATCGAAGTGGATCAAAGACCTCAACATTAACCCAGCCACTCTGAACTTGATAGAAAAGAAAGTGGGAAATACTCTTCTTCAAATTGGCACAGGCAACCATTTCCTAAATATAACACCAGTGGCACAGACACTAAGATCAACAATCAATAAGTGGGATCTCCTGAAGCTGGGAAGCTTCTGCAAAGCCAAGGGCACTGTCAATAGGACAAAACAACAGCCTACAGAATGGGAAAAGATTTTCACCACCCCTACAAGTGATAGAGGATTGATCTCTAAGATATATAAAGAACGCAAGAATCTAGAACTCAAAACCTTGAATAACCCAATCAAAAAATGGGGTTCAGAACTAAAAAGGGAATTCTCAGTAGAAGAATTAGGAATGGCTAAAAGTCACTTTAAAAAGTGCTCATCATCTTTAGTCATCAGAAAAATGCAAATCAAAACAACTTTGAGATAACACCTGATACCTGTCAGATTGGCTAAGATAAAAGACACAGATGACAGCCTATGCTGGATTGGGTGCTAAACAAGGGGAACACTCCTACCTTGTTGGTAGGAGTGTAAGCTTTTTCAGCCACTTTGGAATGCAGTATGGTGGTTTCTCAGAAAACTGAGAATCAATCTCCCCAAGGACCCAGCAATACCACTTCTGGGTGTATACCCTAAAGATGCACAGTCATACTCCAATGGCACTAGCTCAACTATGTTCATAGCAGCATTATTTGTAATAGCAAGAACCTGGAAACAACCTAGATACCCCTCAACTGAAGAATGGATTAACAAACTGTGGTACATCTATCTACACAATGGAGTACTCAGCAGTAAAAAAAAAAAAAAAAAAAAAAAAAATATCCTAAATTTTGCAGGCAAATGGATGGATTTGGAGAATATCATCTTGAGCAAGCTATCACAAACCCAGAAAAATAAGCAGGGGATGTACTCACTCATTAGTGCACTCTAAACAAAAAAGCAAAAAGCAAAGTATGTCCAAGTTGCAAAATCACAACCACTGAACAGCTTGGGATCAGAAACACCCTGGACTGACACCTTGGATCCCAATCCCCCTAGAGGTACACCTGACTCAGTCCTGATGTTGGGGGGAGATAAGTGGATTTGCCAGGAGTGGAGGCTGAACTAAGTAATATTTTGACCGTGGGATTTGGGATCTTCTGCCCATGGGGGGGACGGGGAGATGTGGAGAATAAAGAATGACCTGATGTGGTGGGAGGGGGAAGGGACCTTGATTAAGGATATACAGGGATAGAAAATGTGACTTCTTTATTCATAATAAAAAAAGAAAAAAGAAATTATTTTGATTTTTGATTTTTTTATTAAAGTTCAAAAGATAATCTAAATTATGTCTGGTTAAGATTTAAACATTAGCTCATATAGGTCATTTGCTACCATTGTATGCTTTGTTGGAGAAGATATCCTTGTCCGTTTAAGTAGCGACAGTCTTGGTTGACACTAGTGAAAAACTTTTATCCAAGTTAGCTAAATGCAGAAAAGGTAAATACAAATTAATAAAATCAATAATGATCTTTTTCGGCCTTGCTTGCTGGCAGACTCGCCACCATGGGCCGTGTGATCTGAGGACAGAGGAAAGGTTCCAGGTGTGTGTTCCACGCACATGAAACACTGTAAGGACACCATGCCTATGGGCTATGGACTTTGATGAGCGACAAGGCTATATTAAGACATCGTAAAGGATTTCATTCATGACCCTGGTCAAACTGCTCCCCTCGCGAAAGTGGGCTTTTGTGATCCTTACTGATTTAAGAAGCGAATAGAACTGTTCAAGGCGGCAGAAGGAATGCACACTGGGCAGTTTGTGTACTGCGGCAAGAAGGCCTGGCTGAATATCGATAATGTTTTGCCAGTGAGCCCCATGCCTGAGGGTACTACAGTGTGTTGTCTGACGGAGAAGACTGGGGACAGGGGCAAGCTGGCACGAGCCTCCAGAATCTATGTCACAGTCATCTCTCACAACCTGGAGTCCAAGAAGACCCGAGTGAAGCTGCCTTCAGAATCCTAGAAGGTCATTTCCTTGGTCAAAAGAGCTATTGTTGGTGTTGTGGCCAGTGGGGGCAGAATTGTCAAACCTATCTTAAAGGCTAGACATGCCTACCACAAGTACAAGGCAAAGAGGAACTGCTGGCCACGTGTATGGGGTGTGGCCATGAACCCTGTGGAGCATCCCTTTGGAGGTGGTAGCCACCACCACATTGGGAAGCCCTTCACTATCAGAAGAGATGCCAGTGCTGGGCAGAAAGTGGGTTTCATTGCTGCCTGGCAGACTGGGCGACTGCGTGGAACCAATGATATACAGGAGAAGGAGAACTAGAACTGAAGAGCTGATAATAAAGTATGTCTTTTGGCTAAAATAAATTAGTAATGAAAGAGAGGGCAAAACAACTGACTCTGTAAAAATTCAGAGAAACATAAGGACATACTTCAAAAATCTCCATACCTTCAAACCAAAAAAAACCCCAGAAAAACAAAAAAACAAAAACAAAAAACCTAAAAGAAATGAACAAATTTTGTGATATATATGACCACTAAAATCAGAGAGAAGACAAGAGTGTTTATTCTTGCCATAGGTATTTAATTTAGTACTTGAAGTCGAAGTTAGAGCAATAAGATAATTGAAGTAGATCAAGGAAATACAATTAGGAAAAAAGAAGTCAAATTGTCCTTATTTGCAAATAACATAATTTTGTATAGAAAAAACTGAAGACTCCACCAGTAAACCTGTACAGGCATTTAGCACAACTATTAAAAAACCAGACTAAAAAAAACCTAAAGAACTTTTGTACATCAAAGCTTACCATAGTTCAAGGAAAGCAGCAGCATACTAAATGTAAGTAAACATGTAGAAAATATACACTTAATAGAGGGTTTTTGTCCATAGTATACTGATACAAAGTAAACATCATAAATCAAGTAACCTGTAGTAGGGCAGACCCATAGAACCAAGAAAACTGGTTTAAGCAAATTTGTAGGGCATAGACATAATATATTTTTTATGAGTCAACCTGGAGTCTGCCTGAGGGCCTAGCAACAGCCACTGTTCAATGTTTGTTATTGCTCAGAATCTGCCTAGCAACAAGCTCTGTCAGATCTTCTGATCATGTCCAGCCAATAAGGGACAGCCATTAAATATCACCATATTGTGACACAGCCTGGGTGCTTGGAGGAGGATATATAAGTTTCTCCCCATTGTTGAATGAATAAGTTAGTCCTTTAAACTGACTCCTCTGAGGTCTGTGTTGTTGACTCCTAACCTTCTCACCCCCTTCCCCAAAAGGAACTGTTAGGACCCATCAACAGTAACCCATCTAAAATCAAGTAGAACTGAGTAGAGAGTTCTCAAAAGATGAAAACCAAATAGCAGAGAAACATTTTAAAACTATTCAATCTCCTTAGTCATCAAGGAATTGCAAATTAAAGCTCCTTTGCAAATTCAGTTAGAATGCCCAAGATCAATAAAACAAGTGCTACCATATGCTGGTGAGGATATCAAAAAGAGATGCATTTATCCTTGCTGGTGGCTGTTAAAACTATTTCAGCCACTATGGAAATCAAGGGATGATTTTTCAAAAAGCTGAAAATGAATTTACTACAAGACACACAGCTATATCGCCTTTGGGCAAATAGGACTTTACTTCTTACTACAAAATACTTGCTTATTCATGTTTTTGTTGTATTCATAGAAGCTAAAAGTTGAAAATATTCTAGGTGTTCATCAAAGGATTAATGAATAAAAACATGGTTTATTTACACAATGAAATACTCTGCTACTGTTACAAAAAAGAAATTATAAAATTTTCAGCTAAGTGGATTTAGTTAGAAAAAAAAGTTGTCCTGAGTGAGGTAATGAAGACTCCAAGAGACAAATATTACATATTTTTCCTTATATGTGAATTTATCTTTTATGTTCTAGATATGTGTGTTTCATGGCAAATAACCACAGTTTAGGAAGCTAATAAGTGATAGGGAGTATAGGTGTTCTTTCAAGGAAGCAGAAATAGAACAATAATATTATGGAGAGGTAAAGGGAAAATGAGGATAGAAGGAGGATTGGAGCACAGGGTAAAGGAAGAGAATATGAGGAGGAATAGCTAATCTCCAAAGTATATAAAGAACTCATGAAACTAGATACTCAAAAACACAAGTAACCCTAATAAAAAATCAAGTACAGATCTTAAAAGAAAATTTTTAAACAGGAATCTCTAAAGGATAAAAGGCATTTAACAAAGTGTTAAATGCAAATCAAATCAGGGAAATGCAAATCAAAATAATTCTGAGATAACATCTTACACTAGTCAAAATGACTAAGATCAGAGCCACTAATGACAGCCTATGTTGGAGAGGATTAAAAAAAGAGGAACACTCCCCCACTGCTGGTGGGAATGTAAACTTGAACAGCCACTCTGGGACATCAGTATGTCAGTTTCTCAGAATATTGAAATCAGCCTTCTTCAAGACACAACAATACTGCTCTTGGGCATATACCCAAAAGATACTCAATCACAAGACAAGGACACTTGCTCAACTATGTTAATAGCCAGAACTTGGAAACAATCTAGATGCCATTCAACTGAAGAATGGATAAAGAAAATGTGGTACATTTACACAATGGAGAATTACTCAATGGTTAAAAAAAATGGCATCATAAAATTGCAGGTAAATGGATGAAACTAGAAAAAATCATCCTGAGTGAGGTAACTCAGACCCAGAAAGACTAATACAATATGTACTCACTCAGAAGAACTGAGACGTGCCAGATTCCACAACCTCAGAGAAGATAGAGAGGAGGACCCTAATAAAAATACCCATGGATTGTCCTGGAAAAGAAAATAGATAAGATCTGGCTAAACAAGGAGGGGGTGTAGAGTCGGGGGGTGGGGGGAGATGGAGTGGTGAGAAATGAAAAAGATATCGTGACAGAGTAAACCACCATGGACTTAGGGGGAAACCTGGTGCTAGGGAAATCCACAGGAACTAACAAGGCATTCCCAGAGACTCTCCTGCCAATGCTGAAGAGGGTGCCTGAAATAGCCTGCCTCTGCAATCAGATTGGTGATTAACCCTAATAGTCATCATAGAACCTACATCCAATGACTGATAGAAGCAGACACAGACATCTACAGCCAAGCACTTGGTTGAACACCTGGAGTTCAGATAAGGAGAGGAACAACTAGAGGAGCAAGGGGAGGGTCAACAGCACAATGGAGGTATCCACAGGAACAGCTAACCTGAGCTAATGACTGCTCACTGACTCTGGACTGACAACTGGAGACCTGCATGGGTCAGAACTAGGCCCTCTGAATGAGGGTAACAAATTCTCTAACCAAGCTGTTGATGCATTCCTGGACCAGGGAATATCCTATTACATTAACTGGCTATTTGGAGCCCACTCTCTATGGTGGGATGCTTTGTTCAGCCTTGATACAAGGGTGGGAGAGATAGGTCCTGCCTCAACTTGATATGTGAGCCTGTGTTGATATATTCAAATGAAGTAAGGCTCAAGGGAGGCCTTACTTCATTTGAAGAGTGGATAGAGGGTAGAGTGGGTAGAGATGAGAAGCAAAAGTAATAAAAAATAAAAAAAATAAAAGGTATATAGAAACCTACTACTATAAAAGCTTCATAAAATAAATACATTTAACAAGAAATTTGAATGGAATCATCATAGAGTATGTGAGGGGAGGTTGATAATGCCCATGCTGCGTATCTTACACCACTGAGTAAAACCTTCAGTGCCAGAAATGGATTATACCTTGTTAAGTCATTGTCCAAAAAAATCTCATAGAATCCCTTTCAAACATTGCCAGTGTTATTGGCTACTTTCTATGGACTATTAGTGAAGATACAGCTTACTTATGTCATGAACATGAACAAATCAAGTTATTACTCATCTAGATGACTCAGCCCTACCATATAGTTCATGGTAATAGAAGGTAATTTGCAAGGTACTCAGCTAAAACCCTGAGACTTAATAACAGCTTACTGCCTGCAAGATAGACTGTTGCCATAGTGTTACACATTAACCACTATTTAAATAAAGTTAGGGCTCACTTCATAAGATGGAATTCATATCTGACACTGCTAAAGTAGTCAGAAACTGAAGAGTAGATAGGTCAGGGACTCTAGGGAAAAACTTATTCCTATTACTCTATTCCAAAAAGATTATACCTAATGACATATTCTTACACCTATAGAGTAGAGCATTAATCAATCCTTATTTGAAAAGCTTCTCCATAGAGTAGATAATAATTAGAACAAAGATCCACTACTAAACCATGTGAAATGTATGAAATACTTTGGAGCACTCAGATCTAAATGTGATGTATTTATCAACCCTTCCCCTCAGAGTCTAGGGATTTATGAAAAAGAGATGAAAATATTGTAAAAGCCAGCACTGGTGGCTCTAAGAAAAATGTGTTATTCAGACACAAGATAGATACACATACAAATTCCAAGGTATTGTGACAGCATGCACAACACCTGTACAGGTTGAAATCAGACAAAATGCCAACATTGAGAAGGAGGAAGTGAACAAAAATTTCCACCATTCACACAAACGATTTACAATCAATAACTTCCAGGAAATAGCAAATCAAAACATGATGGGAAAGGGAAAATAGGTTTTCCCAATGAAATGGGACTGGTTAAATAAACCACAAGCCAGCTCAGGTCCCAATCCCAGGAGTTACTCAACACAAAACAGACTCTTTGTATTTCTGTCTCTGTCTCTCTATCTCTCTCTGTCTCTCTGTCTCTCTCTCTGTATACTTCTTTTGGTAATTTTTTTCTTAATGAAATTTTAAGTTTTTGGGTTTTGTATTTATGAGTTTTGCTTTGAGGGTAATAAGAGGGGAAGACAGAGAAACATTTTAGGTAGTGAAGTAGAAAAGATACAGGACAAGTTGGGAGAGGAGAAAAATTATAATAAAATATATTGTATGAGAAAAATATTTGAAGTAAATCAGAAAAGGACAAAAGTCTCCTCTGTATATAGTATTCTCATAAGTCATGGGAATCATGTAAAATATTATTAAAATAATATATATGACACTAAAACTATGTATAATTTTAGTTACAGATGTGAATAGCATGTAAAGTGAAATCATAATGGGACTGACAAGTTAATTTAGTGTTAAGGGAATAAAGGGATTCTTTTTTTTTCTGAACTGGGCACAGCCAAAATTATAACAAATATCAACTTTCACAAATTTTTTTTTTACAAATTTAGTGTAAACATGAGAGTACTAGCAAGATATTTAGTAAAAAACCAACAAACTGATTGAAAAAATGATATTGAAAAGCAAAATATATAGAATAGCAAAAGCAAAACTTAAAATGGAAACACAAGGTTGGAGGACAAAACATTACCTGAACAATATGATCTTAGATATTGACACCACTTTGGTCCTAGTAAAAAGATCAAATATAAGACAGGGAAGATGGAGAACACCTGTAATATATAGCACTGAGGAGAACTGATAGCATTTTGAGGTCATCCTGGTTTACACAAAAAATTAGAATCCAGTAGGGTTACATAGAAAAACTCACATTTAAAAAAATCAGTGCCATCAGTGGTCTTGATATTAGCCAATTTGACAGACATAAGATGGTATCTCAGTTGCTCCAATTTGCATTTACCTGATGGCTAACATGTTGAGGAATTCCTTCAATGTCTTTTAGCCATCTGAGATTCTTCTGTTGAGAATTCTGTTTATATCAGTACACCATTTTCAATTAGATTAATTGGTACTTTGATGTCAAGTTTAATGAGTCCTTTATATATTTTGGAGATTGTGGTGGGAATGATCATCTGTATGCTTTGAAAATCATTCTGTAAATAAAGGAATTATTCTTGCCTGTGTTGGGTACCATAGAAGAAGTAGACAGGGAAACTGAGGTTCAGGAGGAGTGCTGAGTCAGACAGTCACCATCCAGCTGCCAAAGAAGAACCATGTAGTAATACAGGTGAGCCGCTAGGCCATGGGCCACATGGCCAGACAGATTAATGGAAATGAGTTGAATTAAAGTGAAAGAGCTAGCTAGCGATGTTCCTGAGACATAGGCCAGACAGGATGAAATTAATATAAGCATCTGACTCATGCTGGGGGCAAAGTGGCCGCCAGCAGGTCGAATCTCTGACCTGGATGGGGTCAGAAACCTCGCACAACAGGAGATCTGCCCTCTGTTACATGTGGGTTGGTAAAAAAAAAAAATCTTTCTCCATTCTGTAGGCTGGTGTTAGATTTTATTGACCATGTTCTTTGCCTTACAGGAGCTTCTCAGTTTCAGGAGAGTTCATTAACTAATTGTTGCCCTCAGTGACTGTGCTATTAATTTTACATTTAAAGACTGGCCTCCCATTATGATAGGTTCAAGGTTACTTCATACTTTTTCTTTTATCAAGTGAGTGGATTTATATTGAGATCTTTGATCCATGTGGACTTGATTTTGGTGCATGGAAATAGATATAGATCTATTTACAGTCTTCTACACATTGATATCCAGCTATGCTAGCACCATTTATTGAAGATGCTTTCTTTTTTCCATTGTACAGTTTGAATACTTTGTCAAACTCAGTTGTTCACAGATATGTGGATTAATGTCAAGGTCTTTGATTTTAATTTCATTGGTCCATGTGTCTGTTTTTAATTACTACAGTTCTATAATAGAGCTTGAAATCAAGGAGGGTGATGCCTCCAGAAGTTGCCTTGTTGTGCATGATTGCTTTAGCTGTCATGGGTTCTATATTTTGCCATATAAAATTGAGCTTTCTACTCTCAAGGTCTGTGAAAAATTGTGTTAGAATTTTGATGGCAATTGCATTGAATCTGTAGATTGCTTTTGATAGGATGGCCATTTGTATTTTGTTGACTCTACCTATCCATGAACATCTTTTTATTTTCTGATTTTTTTTCAATTTCTTTCTTCAAAGATTTAAAGTTCTTATCATACAGAATTTTCATTTGCTTGGTTAAAGTTACTCCAAAGTATTTTATTATTTGTGGCGATTGTAAAGGGTATTGTTTCAGTGGTTTCTTTCTCTGCCTGATTATCATTTTTTTTCCTTATCAAGGGTGATAATGCAAATAATTTGCTACACATATATTTACTTTGTGTTCAGCTTTCCCTGTGGATTTTTTTTCCTATCCCTGTATATCTCCATTCAAGATCCCTTCCACCTCCCGCCACATCAGGTCACCCTTTATTTCTCCAAAACTCCCCATCCCCTCCCTGGTCAGTCCCATGGTCGCACTGATCCAATAAAGCTTAGTTCAGTCTCCCCTCCTGGCAAATCCAGTTTTGTCCCCCCTCCCTCAAGAGTGAGTCAGGTGTTCCTATAGGTGTAGTGGGATCCGAAGGGTCAGTCCAGGGTGTTTCTGATCCCAAGCTGTTTAGTCGTTGTTGTTTGCAGCTTGGGCATGCTTGGCTTTTTTCTTGTTAGTTTGTTTAGAGACCACTAATGAGTGAGTACATCTCCTGCTTATCTTTCTGGGTTTGTATGTGAGACATATACTAATTTTTTGAGTTAATCTTGTATCCTGCCATATTACTTAAGGTGTTTATCAGCTGTAGGAGTTTCCTGGTAGAAATTTGGGAGTCACTTATGATACTATCATATCATTTGCAAATAAAGTTTGATATCTTCTTTTGGAATTTATATTCATTTGGTGTCTTTTTGTTTTATTGCTCTAGCTAGAACTTTGAGTACTATATTAAACAGAATGGGGAGAGTGGAAAGCCATGACTTGTCCATGATTTTAATGGAATTAATTTAAGTTTCTCTCCATTTAATTTGATGTAATATGTCTGCCTTCTGCAAATTGCCTTTATTATGTGTAGGTATGATACTTGTATTCCCAGTCGTTCTCAGACCTTTATTATGAAGGGATGTTGGATTTTGTTGAAGGCTGTTTCAGTGTATAATGAGATAATTATGTGGTTTTTATTTAGTTTGGTTATATGGTGGATTGCATTATTGACAAGTTTTTGATGTTAATCCATCCTGGTATCTCTCATATAAAGCCTACTTGATCTAGGTGGGTAATTATTTTAATGTGTTTTTTCATTCAGTTTGCCAGTATTTTATTGAGTATTTTTGCATCAATGTTCATAATGGAGATTGATCTGTAATTATCTTTTTTTGCTGCATCTTTGTTTGGCTTGGATATCAGGGGAACTGTAGCATCATAAAAGAGTTTAGCAATGCTCCTTTTGTTCCTATTGTGTGGAACAATTTGGAAAATATTGGTACTAGATCTTCTTTGAAATTCTGGCAGAATTTTGTTCTGAAACTATTTGGCTCTGAGCTTTTTTGTTTCTCTTCCAAAGGACATGAGTTGAGTTTCCAGGACTCAGAGGCAGCCTTCAACTGTCTGTGACTCCAGTTCTAGGGGAATCCAATACTTTCTGACTTCTGTAGGCACCAGGCACACACATGGTAAACAAATACACACAAGTAAAACAGTCATACACATAAAATGTACTTAAAATAACTTCCTAAAGCATTCTGTCAAGAATTAACATACTAAGGAGCACACAGTTGCTTTGCTTTATATAGATAAAAAGCACAATATTGTATGAAGCTTTCATTAATGCAAGAAATTTTTTTAAAAATGGATAAAATTTTATTTTTCTATGTTCATGAATTATCTATGTATCAAGAAAAGAACAATATCAGATATGTAAAAGTCATGTATTTGTATAATTACATTTAATGCATATTCAGCTATCATAAAGTAACTTCCTTTATAACTGGCATTAAATGCAAAATACTGTACACAATCATAGGACTATTAAACAAGTTATTTTTATTTTCAATGCTCTTTATTAATAATAACACTAGAATATGATTTCTGTATATTTTTATTATGAATAAAGTCTCATTTTTTTATTCATGTATCTCCTTGTTCAAACTCCCTTCCCTCTCCCAACCCTCCCAGTCACTTTCTCTTCTCCCCATCTCCTTAGCTCCTCCTCAGCAAGGGCAGGAGATCCCAAGATCAAATATTAGAAACATGTATTTAGCTGAGATTTAGGACAGCATGGTAAAGCAAATTATTCCAAAAAGAAAAATAGCCACTCAAGTCTCACAAATATTTTTGGTTTATCATTACAAAGAAAAAATTCATAAAAACCTTTAATCCCAGCAGGCAGATCCGTGTTCGAGGCCAACATGGTCTACAGACTGAGTTCCAGGACAGCCAGAGCTACACAAAGAAACCTTGTCTCTAAAAACAAAAACAGAAAAAAAACAGCAAAAATTTTATTATATTACAGTCTATCCAGGGTATAAATATATGATATATGTTTTAAAAAAATTAATGGTGTGTGTTAGTGAAAAATACTACATTGCTAAAAACTGCCAACTCACAACAAGTGAGTCATAATTTTCAGAAGGCATTACATCAATGTTAATGGCTGCTGCTTTATTAGAATGATGATTGTAATGGATGGGGCTGTGGTAATGTTTTAAACTGAAGCAATAATAACGTTAGTCACATCAATTGACTCCATTCATAAAAAAGCATTTCTGTAATATGACATGGTATTTGACAGCCTCTTATCTACAGTAGATCTTTCAAGTTGGAGTCAATCTCTCATACTCTTCTATTGCTTTACTAACTAAGCTGTTACAATATTGTGAATACTGTGTCCAATAAACCTTCAATAATAACATAATTTATTTGTAATTTTAATTTTGGCCTTTGTACGCTAATAGATATTTGACAGAATATCTTTGTACAATTTTTCCTGAGTTTTTTCTTTTTCTATAGATTCTCTTTCATTTATTGTAGTATTTTTTTGAAATAACTTTTAATTACTTTAATTGTTCTGTGGTGGTGTACCCTCTACAATAACAGAGTAAGATTGTACTGGATTGGATATGGGGGCTTTTTTTTCTTTTCTTTTCTTTTTTCCCTTTTTTTAATTATTATGAATAAAGAAGTCACATTTTCTATCCTTGCATATCCTTATTCAAGGTCCCTTCCCGCTCCCACCACATCAGGTCATTCTCTCTTATCCACATCTCTCCATCCCTGCCATGGGCAGGCAGTCCTAAGGTCTCCCTTTTCATTTCTGATTTTGTTGATTTGGACACATTCTCTCTCTACTTTTAATTAGTTTGGATAAGGGCTTATCTATCTGATAGACTTTCTCATTGAAAGCCCTTTTTGCACATTTCCCAAAGGCAGAAGGTTACCTTGTCTGTCCCTTGTTAACGGATATTCATTAGTCCAGTGTCTACCTTTTCCACACCTCCAGCATACTCCTGAAGGGAGGGATGTTCTCTTGGGATTATTCCTAACAAAGGCACTGTTTCTGGGAACACCTTGATTACAATGTCTTTGTATATGACCTTGTCTTCCACAATTATAGCATTTAACATTTTGTCTTTTATGAAGAAAAGTAGAATGAGAGTTAGAGGAGCAAGAAGAGGATGTGAAGACAGATATGTATGCCCATTCCTTTAATCTCAGCAGAAGCAAAAAAGTCTCAATGAGTTTGAGGTCAAAGGGAGTACCAGGACATTCGTGGCTGTTATACGGAGATACCTGTCTCAAGCACCCCCCCAAACATGTACACACACAAACACACACACATGACCAAAAACTAGAAAAAGATGTTACATTTCATTCATAGAAAAAGATGTTACATGCTACAGACACCTCACAGTAGAGCTTACCTCCTAAGGCTTAATCCTCAGTATGACTGTTAAGATTTGTGTATATTTTGGCAAGGTTCACATATACCCAGTTATCTGGTGGTGGGTTTCTATGGATGCACATGGGAATGTAGGAACTTGGCAGAAGGCATCAGTAGATAGCAGGAGACTCTTAACACTTTCCATGTAGAGAAGTGCTTTATTGTCGGATGGATATGGACATAATTAACATAAAGGTTATGATATAATAGCAGAGAAAGCAAGAAGAAAGAGAAAGAGAAGGGAAGAAGAAGAGAGAAATGAGGAACTTCCAAGAAAGGACAATGTGAGAGAGAGTGAGATGCATGTGGGAACCTTGCTTTATGTGACACTTGATATTAGAGCTCAGGGGAGGGCATAGCTTAACATCAGAGCTCAGAAGACATGGCTCTTAGAGACTAACAATAATAATGTGGAATATTAAGGCATTAACACATAAACATCCTCAGGAAATATAAAATCAAATAGATAATAATGCATTTTAGAAATGCTACTGTAAGAAGTTCAGTAGCAGAACATTTGTATATAGAAAGAGACATAGAATTCAATATAAATAAAATATTTTGGACTAAATTTTCAAAGAAATAATATTTTTTCCAAAATTTTAAACCTTTATTTAGCAATAAAGACTTACAGGTTCATTTCTCATTTGAGGGCAAAATTAATGACAAAATCAATTTAAAGAAAAAAAATGTATTTTAGCTTGTTGTCACGCACAACCTCGCCAGCAAGAAAGATGCAACACCGGATCCTTCTCTCTGCAGTTTATTCGGGCCTTTTAACAATCTAGTTTCTTTTGAGGAATGACCCTGGGGGGGGGAAGCCTGCTCTTTGCTAAATACCCTCAGGGTTTCCAATCCAAGATAGCCATGTGGGCATCACCAAAAGGCTCAGATATGCAGAAGCAAGCCAGATCCTTGGCCTTAGCCAAATATGGAGTTGTTTACCACGGAGAGCGCTCAAGGCCAGCACCATCTTAAGGTGTGGCTGTACGCAGCTCTCTACAGCTTGTCATTTCATGTGATAATGTCCACAAGAATGGAAATCATGCTAATGTGACTTGGTAATTATGACAATGTAGCAAAGTTTTCATAATTGTACCAACTCAATTATGAAAAAACTGCCAGTGTTATTCAAATTGGCAAATGTCTTAGTTTGCTCCTGTTGCTGTGACAAATAACAGATAAAAAGCAACTTACAGAGGAAAGGATTCACTTCATGTCAACACTTTCAATAAACAGTCAATTACCGAGGAATATTAGGGCCCAAACTAAAAGCAGGTAGCAAAGACTAAAACAGAAGCCATTTGAGATGGCTGTTTTCTCAATCTGATTTCTTATATAAGCCAAGAATGATCTTGCAGAATATTTTCTACACTGCAGACTATGTTTAAGAGGCATTTCCTCAATTCAGATTTCCTCTTCTCAGATATGTCCATGAATAGCTACTCTTAAAATTAATGTCTCTGTCTTAGTTTTTATCTACTGCTTTAGTGAAACACCATGAACAATGCACTTTATAGAAGCAAGTATTTATTTAGAAATACTTTAGAAATCCTAAATTACAGCCTGTGACATAAATTCTCCAAGAATGTCAAACAACTTAAACTGCTCAAATAGTCACTAATGGGATATCAAGGAGAGATGCCTAGAATAAAAGGAGTATCCAATTCAAACCACCAAATTGAATCTTCCTTTAATCTTCATAAAAGAAAACCCCCAAGAATAATCAAAATGCTTGTAAATTTTATAATTCAATCAGCTCAGAATTCTATTTGTGATATATCAGTTCTCAATTACTGCTTTGCTTTCTAATAGATCCTTGACATTTCACAATATATATGCAATTAAGACCTAATTTATAACACACACATAGGATCAAGGAAATTTGGTCAAACCATTTGCCAAGGCATTCATACAAAATACTTCCTTATGAGCCAACATAGAGTCTGTCTGAGGGGCTAGCAACAGTTGCTGCCAGAGGTCTTGATCAAGCTTAGCCAATAAGGGGTGACAACACAATATCATCATATCAGGACATATATATCAGACCTAATTCGTTTACATATATATTATATACATACATATATATATATGATACACACATATGGATATATGTTATAATCACTTGTGATTCTGACTTCGCTCAAATAATTTTCCAATTCAAACTTAATAAAGTGCAAGCATCACTTTATCAGTTATTGCATGAGTCCTAGAATGTTGACGTCATAGTGGTATGTTACCATGAGTACTATGGAATGCTCAGACTTCAGCTGTTGTACCAACTTCTGGAGCACTCTGTTGTTTATTACCAAGGAAGAATAGAGAAATCTGTGTTCATGGAAAGTCTTTCCAGCTAGGCTGCCTCATAAAGGTATGTAGCTTGTGGTGGTAACCAAAATCCAGAAGCAGATATTGGGATAAATGTTGTAAGATCAGAGAGACATATGAGTCAGCCACTGCCACTAAAGAGACTTCTTACCTCTAGATGTTGTTTAAACCCAAATTGGTCTTATAATAAAAAAATCTAGAGCCAGATATTGGGGCAAATGCTAAAAGATCAGAGAGACAGAGTAACAAGTAATGAGAGAAAGTTCTCACCATTACTGAATCCTCAGGCTAAAAATCATGAATCCTAAGACTATTTAACACTGAGTCCTTTTCCCAATAGGAAGGAAAGTACAGGAGAGGCCAAAATAAAAGGGAAGTACAGGGCTGAAAAGGAAAGGTCAAACTCTTCTCTTCTCTTGCCTTATACTTCTCTGCCCAGACAAATCACTTTTTGTTTCAATATTCCTAGTGTTTAGATTAGAGGCATGTGTGCTTTGCAAGTGATAAAATTAAAGATGAGTACCACCAATGCCTGGCTTTGTTTTGATTTTCAAATGAATTAATCTCATGTAGCCCAGTGTGGCCTTGAACTTGCAGAGAATCATATGGATCTCAGCCTCTTGAGTGCTAAGATTAAAAGTGAGCACCACTACTGCCTGTCCTTTATGGATAACGCTGTAGTTGATGCTGTCCTCTGATCTTCAGGAAATCTTTATTTGAAACACAATAAATCACCACACTTTCTCTTTTCTCAAAAATAAAAAGACGGTAATAACTAATATGAAAAGAAGCTATATACAATAAGTACAATAACTTTCTATAGTATATATGGGTAATAATTACATCAATAATGGCTAGTTCATAAACAATTAACAAATTCACAGAAAATAGTTCTTTATCCTATCTTGCATAGTCGAAAGGATTGTACATAATTCACTTTCTATCAAACTTGTATTACCAAATGAAAACTATCTTTTTTTTTATTGCTACACATATATTTACTTAATGTCCAGCATTCCCTCTGAATTTTTTCCCATCCCTGTATATCCTTATTCAAGGTCTCTTCGCCCTCCCACCACATCAGATCCTTTTTTCTTCTCCACAACTCCCCATCCCCTCCCTGGGCAGGGAGCAGACAGTCCTATGGTCCCACTGATCCAATAATGCTTAGATCAGTCTCCACTCCTGGCCAAATCCTGTTTTGTTCCCCCTCCCTCAAGAGTGAGTCAGGTGTTCCTATAGATGGACTGGGGTTTGAAGGATCAGTCCAGGGTGTTTCTGATCCCAAGCTGTTCAGTGGTTGTGCTTTGCAGCTTGGGCATGCTTGGCTTTTTTTCTTGTTTGTTTGTTTACAGACCACTAATTTTGTGAATACATCCCCTGCTTATCTTTCTGAGTTTGTGATATCTCACTCAGGAGGATATTCTCCAAATCCATCCATTTGCCTGCGAATTTTAAGATATCAATTTTTCTTACTGCTGAGTAGTATTCCATTGTGCAGATGTACCACAGTTTGTTAATCCACTCTTCAGCTGAGGGACATCCAGGATGTTTCAAGGTTCTTGCTATTACAAATAATGCTGCTATGAACATAGTTGAGCTAATACCTTTGGAGTGTGAATGTGAGTGCCTCTTTAGGATATACATCCAGAAGTGGTAATGCAGAGTCGTTAGAGAGATTGATTCTCAATTTTCTGAGAAACCGCCATATTTCATTCCAAAGTGGCTAAACAAGCTTACACTCCCACCAACAATGGAGGAGTGTTCCCGTTGTTCCGCATCCTCTCCAACATAGGCTGTCATCTGTGCCTTTTATCTCAGCTAATCTAACAGATGTTAGGTGGTATCCCAAAGTTGTTTTGATTTTCATTTCTCTGATGGCTAAAGATGATGAGCAATTTTCATGTGCCTTTCAGCCATTCGTAGTTCCTCTGCTGAGAATTCCCTTTTTAGATCTGTACCCCATTTTTTGATTGGGTTATTCAAGGTTTTGGGCTCTAGATTCTTGAGCTCTTTATTTATCTTAGAGATCAGTTCTCTATCACTTGTAGGGTTGGTGAAAATCTTTTCCCATTCTGTAGGCTGTCGTTTTGTCCTATTGACAGTGTCCTTGGCTTTGCAGAAGCTTCCTAGCTTGAGGAGAAACCACTTATTGATTGTTGGTCTTACTGTCTGTGCCACTGGTGTTATATTTAGGAAGTGGTCGCCTGTGCCAATTTGAAGAAGAGTATTTCCCACTTACTTTTCTATCAAGTTCAGAGTTGCTGAGTTTAAGTTGAGGTCTTTGATCCACTTGGATTTGAGTTTTGTGCAGGGTGACAGGCTTGGATCTATTTGCATTTTTCTACACACTATCATCCAGCTATGCCAACACCATTTGTTAAATATACTATCTTTTTTCCATTGATTGTTTTGGGCCTCTTTGTCAAAGATCAGGTGTTCATAGGTTTTTGGGTTAATGTCTGGATCCTCAATTCGATTCCATTGGTCCACAAGTCTGTTTTTTTGCCAGTACCAGGTTGTTTTTATTACTGTAGCTCTATAGTATAGCTTGAAGTCAGGGATGGTGATACCTCCTGAGGTTCTTTTGTTGAGTAAAATTGTTTTGGCAATCCTGGCTTTCCTGTTATTCCAAATGAAATTGAGAATTGTTCTTTCAAGGTCAAAAAATACTGTGTTGGGGTTTTGATGGGCAGTGCATTGAATCTGTAGCTTGCCATTGGTAGAATTGCCATTTTTACTATGTTGTTCCTACCAATCTAGGAACATGAGAGAGCTTTCCATTTTCTGATATCCTCTTCAATTTCTTTCTTCAGTGATTTAAAATTTTTGTCAGATAGGTCTGTTACTTCTGTAGTTATAGTTACTCCAAGGTATTTAATACTATTTGCAGCTATTATAAAGGGTAATGTTTCCCTTATTTCTTTTTCAGCTCTTCTATCTTTAGTGCATAGAAGGGCTACTGATTTCTTTGAGTTAATCTTGTATCCTGCTACATTGCTGAAGGTGTTTATCAGCTGTAGCAGTTCCTTGGAAGAATTTGTGGGTCACTTATGTATACAATCATATCATCTGCAAATAGAGATAGCTTCACTTCTTCTTTTCCAATTTGTATGCCCTTAATCTCTTTTTGTTCCCTTATTGCTTTAGCTAAAACTTCGAGAGCTATATTGAATAGATAAGGGGAGAGAGGACATCCTTGTCTAGTTACTGATTTTAGTGGGATTGCTTTGAGTTTTTCTCCATTAAGTTTGATACTGGCTGTCGGCTTCTTGTAAATCATCTTTATTATATTTAGGTATTCTTCCTGCATTCCTGATCTCTCCAGGGCTTTAATCATAAAGGAGTGTTGGATTTTGTCAAAGGATTTTTCAGAACCTAAGGATATGATCATGTGGTTTTGTTCCTTTAGTTTGTTTATAAGATGGATAACATTTACAGTTTTTCGTATGTTAAACCAGCCCTGTATTTCTGGAATGCAGCCCACTTGGTCATGGTGGATGATATGTTTTATACATTGTTGTATACAGTTTGCCAAAATTTTGTTGAGAATTTTCTCATCAATATTCATGAGGGAAATTAGTCTGTAATTCTCCTTCTTTGTTGGATCTTTGATTGATTGGGTATTATGGTAATTGTGGCCTCATAAAAGGAATTTGGCAATATTCCTTCAGTTTCTACTGTGTGAAATAGTTTGAGGAGTAACAGTAGTAATTCTTCTTTGAATGTCTGGTAGAATTCGGCACTGAAACCATCTGGACCAAGGCTTTTATTTTTGGGGAGGTTTTTAATGACAGCTTCAATTTCCTTAAGTGTTATAGGCCTGTTTAGGTAATTAATCTGATCTTCATTTAATTTTGGTAGATGGTACCAGTCCAGAAAGCTGTCCATTTCTTTTAGGTTTTCCATTTTTGTAGAATACAGATTTTCAAAATATGACCTGATAATTCTCTGTGTTTCCTGGGGGTCTGTTGTTATGTCCCCCTTTTCATTTCTGATTTTGTTGATTTTAACACTCTCTCTGTTTTTTTGATTAGTTTGGCTAAGGGCTTATCTATCTTGTTAACTTTCTCAAAGAACCAACTCTTAGATTCTTTGATTCTTTGTATTGTTCTTTTTGTTTCAATTGTATTGATTTCAGCTCTAAGTTTGATTATTTCCTGCCATCTACTCCTTCTAGGTGAGTTTGCTTCTAATTGTTCTAAGGCTTTCAGCTGCACTGTTAGGTCTCTAGTGTGGGATTTCTCAAGGTTTTTCATATAGGCATCTAGCACTATGAATTTTCCTCTTAAGACTCCTTTCATTGTGTCCAACAAGTTTGGATACGTTGTGGATTCATTTTCATTAAATTCTAGGAAGACTTTGATTTCTTTCTTAATTTCATCCTTGACCCAGAGATGGTTCAGCTGAGTGATGTTTACTTTCCATGAGTTGGTAGGCTTTCTTTGGGTTTTGATGTTGTTCGACTCTAACTTTAGGCCCTGGTGGTCCGATATGTTACAAGGGATTATTTCCATTTTTTGTATCTGCTGATATTTGCTTTATGACCAATTATGTGGTCAATTTTGGAGAAAGTTCCATGAGAAGCTGAGAAATATGTATATTCCTTTGCCTTTGGGTGGAAGGATCTGTAGATATCTATGAAATCCATTTGCATCATAACCTCATTTAGACTCCTTATTTCTCTGTTGAGGCTCTGTCTGGTTGATCTATCCAGGGTTGAATGTGGGGTATTGAAGTCTCCCACTATAAGGGTGTAAGAATTGATGTGGGATTCGAGCTTTAGCAGTGTTTTCTTTTACATAAGTAGGTGCCCTTATATTAGGGGCATAAATATTTAAGATTGAAATCTCTTGACCAATTTTTCCTGTGATGATTACATAGTGACCATCTTGGTCCCTTTTAATTGCTTTTAGCTTAAAGTCTACTTTGTTAGATATTAGGATTGCAACCCCTGCTTGTTTCTTAGGACCATTTGACTGGAAAATCTTTTCCCAACCCTTTATTCTAAGCCTGTGTCTGTCTTTTAGTTCCTGGCATGTTTCTTTCATAGATTTGTTCATCTCTTCCAATTTTTTGTTTGTATTTTCTTCTATTTCTTTAAGGCTTTTTTTCATATCTTCTTTTAGAGCTTCGATGATCATCAAAAAGGAATTTTTGGTGTTGCTTCCTTCTGTTTCCTCTTCATTGTTCAGTTCAGGTCTTGTATTTGTAAGATGGCCACTTTCTTCTGGAGTTACCTTGTTGTTCTTTGTATTATTATGTAAGTTTTTGCACTGTCGTTTTCCCATGGCTTCAGTGGTTCACAAATAGATGGCTCCTGGTCAGTTGTGGCACTCGGGCTTGTGTGCCTCATGTCACGTCTTTGGGAGGGTTCTGAGTCTATCCTACAGGGACCCCAGTCCTTATCTGTTTGCTCAGTTGGAGATGGAGTTGGGTAGCTGTGCAAATTCCCTCAGCAGCAGCTGGGGGGAACATGACAGGCAGACTTTATCTGTGCCTGCTACAGAGTGCACTGGGACTCGCTCTGCAGACAACACCTTGTCCAGGAAGCAGAACCAGAACCGGAACCGATGGGCACTCAACTCTCCCTCCCTGGCTGGGATATAGGCGCTTGGACCTGGTGACCCCTCCTCACCTCTGGGCAGAGTCTGAGTTTGTCCTTCAGGGACCCCAGTCGTTATCTTTTCACTCAGTTGGAGGTGGAGGTGGGTAGCCATGCAAATTCCTTCAGCAGCAGCTGGGGGTAAAGACAGGCAGTTTTATCTGAGTGTGCTACAGAGTGCCCTGGGACTCGCTCTGCAGACAGCACCCGGTCCCCGAAATCTATCTTTTGTTGTCTCTCAGATGCACAACTTTACATTTCTGTAATGAATATTGCATCAGAATTTCTAAGTAAAAAAAGTATAACTATCTAGTTTTGAATTCCATCGGAGACCCAAGAATGAAATGATATTGCTTCAGTAATCAGGAAGTGTAATCAGCAACTTCTTAGAAATGAGAAATGACTAAAATGGCTGGCTTTCTAGATAGCCAACCAAGGTTCCTCTGCAGCTTTGGAGTAACAATCTTAGTTTACAGAGCTAGCATATCTGAAAGACTTACATGTTATGCAGAATTTTTTAAAGGGCTGTGTTGCTTGGTCTAGGCAAATTTTAGCAGTTCTTTGATTTTTGTCTTACTTTTCCACATTTTTTTAAATCTATTTTTTAAGGATTAAGGACAAATGGCAAATTATTAACCAAATTAAACAAATAAAAGGAAAGAATACTTCAATAAAACTATAAATTGAAAGACAGACTTAACAGATAGGAATGAAATTCCCAAAAATCATAAGAACATGCTCTATAAATATGTTTCGATAAGTTGAAGACTCTGAAAAAAGCTAGTGAGTTTTAGATAGCAAAATTAAACCTAAATTCAATGAATGATTTTAACAAATGCATACTTTGTAACCTTGAAATATTTTAAGTATTAATGACATAATCCATAACAAAATAAAAAATAGCAATAACATAAACAAACACAAGAAAATATGGACTTACTACACAATTCTACTAAAATTTAAAAACTAAGACAAATACATATTATTTCATAAAACTTTAAAAAAACAAGTCTTTAAAAATAGCAATAAAAAAGTTACAAAATGAGGTAAAGGTTGAAAGAAAAATCCTGAAGAGCTGCAACTACAGACATAAGTATAACCAAAAAAATCCAAGAGATGAAAGTCAGAGTCTCTGGAGTGGGAGACTCAATAGTGGATATAGATACAACACTCAAAGAAAACACTAAAACCAAAAAATCCATAACATAAAACATTCAAGTAATTTGGGACATCATGAAAGGACCTAACCTGAGAATAATAGGAATACAAAAAGGAAAAGAATTCCAGTTCAAAGGCACAGGTAAAGTATTCAATAAAATATTAGAAGAAAACTTTCCCAACTTAAAGGAGATGCCTATAAAGATGCAAGAAGCTTACAGAACACCAAATAGACTTGACCCCCCAAAAAAGGCTGCACATCACATAATAATCAAGCCACAAATCATAGAGAACAAAGAAAAAATTTTAAGAGCTGCAAAAGAAAAGGGTCAACTTATTATAAAGGTATATCCAGCAGAATGACACCTGACTATTCAATGGAAACAATGAAAGCAAGGTCTTGATCAGAAGTTATCCAGACATTGAAACAGCAAGGCTGCCAACAGAGATTACTGTACCCAGCAAAACTATCACTCACCTTAGATGGATTAAACAGAATATTTCATAACAGAGTCAGACTGAAACAACACCTATCAAGCAATCCAGCACTACAAAAAGTATTAGAGGGAAAACTCCAACCTAAGGACCCCAGATACACCCATGAAACCACAAGCAATCAATGACCCCACAGAAGAGTACACCAGAGAAAGGAAATAGAAACACGTTACCACCAAAATTAGCAGGAAATATCAATCAGTGGTCACTAATATCCCTTAATATCAATGGAATCAATTCTCACATAAAACGACACGCACTAACAAGATGGATACAACATCAGAAGCCATCCTTCAGTTACCTACAAGAAACACACCTCAACCACAAAGAGAGACACAGGCTTAGACTGAAGGGTTGGGAAAATATTTTCCAATCAAATGGTCCTAAGAAACAAGCTGGGGTTGCCATCCTAGTATTTAACAAAGTAGATTTTAAGTAAAAAGCAATTAAAAGAGACCAAGATGGTCATTACTTATTCATCACAGGAAAAATTGGTCAAGAGGAGATTTCAATCCTGAATATTTATGCCCCTAAAATAAGGGCATCCAACCTATGTAAAAGAAACACTGCTAAAGCTCAAATCCCACATCTTCTCACACTCTAATAGTGGGAGACTTCAATACCCCACTTGCAACCCTGGATAGGTCAACCAGACAGAGACTCCACAGAGAAATAAGGAGTCAAAAAGAGGTTGTGATGCAAATGGATTTAATAGATATCTACAGAAGCTTCCACTCAAATACAAAGAAATATACATATTTCTCAGCTCCTCATGGAACTTTCTCCAAAACTGTCCACATAATTGGTCATAAAGCAAATACCAACAGATACAAAAAAATGGAAATAATCCCTTGTAACATATCAGACCACCAGGGCCTAAAGTTAGAGTTCAACAACATCAAAAATCAATAGAAGCCTACCAACTCATAGAAACCAAACATAACTCACCTGAACCACCTCTGGGTCAAGGAAGAAATTAAGAAAGAAATAAAAGTCTTCCTAGAATTTAATGAAAATGAATCCACAACATATTCAGATTTATAGGACACAATGAAAGCAGTCTTAAGAGGAAAATTCATAGCACTAGATGCCTATATGAAAAAACTAGAAAAATCCCAAACTAGAGAACTAACAGCTCATCTGAAATCCTTAGAACAATTAGAAGCAAACTCACCTAGAAGGAGTAGACTGCAGGAAAATAATCAAACTTAGAGCTGAAAAGAATACAATTGAAATAAAAAGAACAATGCAAAGAATCAATGAATCTAAGAGTTGGTTCTTTGAGAAAGTCAACAAGATAGATAAGCCCTTAGCCAAACTAATCAAAAAGCAGAGAAAGAGTGTCTAAATAAAAAAAAATCAAAAATGAAAAGGGGGACATAACAACGGACCCCCCTGGAAATCTAGAGAATTATCAGATCATACTTTGAAAATCTATATTCCACCATAATGGAAAACTTAGAAGAAATGGACAGCTTTCTGGACAGGTACCATTTACCAAAATTAAATGAAGATTAGAATAATTACCTAAACAGGCCTATAACCCTTAGGAAATTGAAGGTGTCATTAAAAGCCTCCCCAAAAATAAAAGCCCAGGTTCAGATGGTTTCAGTGCTGAATTCTACCAGACATTCAAAGAAGAATTATTACTACCGTTACTCCTCAAACTATTTCACACAGTAGAAACTGAAGGAATATTGCCAAATTCCTTTTATGAGGTCACAATTATCCTAATACCCAAGCCGCTCAAAGACACAACAAAGAAGTAGAACTACAAGCCAAGTTCTCTCATGAATATTGATGCTAAAATTCTCAAAAAAATTTTAGCAGATCATATACAACAATATATAAAATATATCATTCACCATGACCAAGTAGGCTTTTACAGAGAAATGCAGGGCTGGTTTAACATATGAAAAACAATAAATGTTATCCATCATATAATTAAACTAAAGGAACAAAATCACATGATCATATCCTTAGATGCCAAAAAAGCATTTGACATAATCAAATACTTCTTTATGATAAAAGCCATGGAGAGATAAGGAATATAGGGAGAATACCTAAATATAATAACTAGAAACACCTTGGACTTACTCCTTGGATCCCATTCCCCCTAGAGGAACACCTGACTCATTCTTGATGTTGTGGGGAGAAAACTGGATCTTCCAGGAGTGGAGGCTGAACTAAGCAATATTTGGACAGTGGACTGTGGGACTGTCTTCTGCCTGCCCAGGGAAGGGATGGGAGGTTGTGGAGAAGAAAGAATGACCAGATGTGGTGGGAGGGGGAAGGGACCTTGAATAAGGATATACAAGGATAGAAAGTGTGTCTTCTTTGTTCATAATAATAAATAAATAAAAATTGTAAAGCTTGCCTTTGCCTCACTTCTGGCAGATTTGAAAATTATTTTCTCTTCTGTTATCTGTGATATAAACGGAATTTTTTCTTGCATTTATTCTGTACAACTGTATGTAGAAACAGTATAAAACACCCCTACAAGAATGTTAGAAAAGTTTAGTACAATTTTAGTACAAATTTTCTGGCCAGGCTTAGCTCTAAGGTCTGGACCATCAGTCTCAAATAATCACACAAAGCTTTTATTAACCACAAGCTGATTGATCTATGTTTCAGACTTATTACTTGCTAACTCTTACTCTTAGACTAACCCATGACTCTTATCCTGTTTAACAACTTGCTTGGTACTTTTTCTCAAAGCAGCATTCTCATCTTCTTTTCTCTGTACCTGCTTGCATCTCCGCTCTGCTCTTCTGCTTCCCAGAGTTTTTCTCATCTGCTAGTCCTGCTTATACTTCCTACTGGCTAATCAGTATTTTATTAAACCAGTAGGAGTGACAAGTATTTACAGTGTACAAAAGCACAATCTCATAGCAGAAGAAGGAGCAGAAAAATGATGCTCTGGCTCCTCTTCCAGAGTGCCCATGTTAAATTCCCAGGAAGAAGAATGAGTTTGCTCAACACAATCTGAAATTCTAGTTCCAGGGAGAACTGATACCCTCTTATGAATGACATGAGCACTGTATATACACAGATAGGCATGCAGATATAAAATGCATACTTTTTTTAAAAAAATTAGAAACCTAAATAAAGAATACATGAAAGCTTGAGTAAACAGCCTTATAATATGAGTTTCTGACCTGTCCAACCTATGGTCCAGACCCGCAGACCACAAACCCACAAACCCACAAACCCACAAACCCACAGATCTGCTGTCACACAGAAATTTATAGTTATTACATGTTGCTTGGCTAATGACTCAGGAATATTGCTAGCTAGCTCATACATCTTAATTCAACACATTTCTATTAATCTGTCCTGCCATGTGGTTTGTGGCTTATCTATTTCTCTATATCTTGCTTCTTGGGTGGATGGATCACAACCACCCTTCTTCCCCTTTGTCTATGCTCAGATTTCCTACCTCCTTCTAAGATGCCCTGCCATTGGTTGAAACAGTTCCCTTGTTTACCAATAATATTCACAGGGTACAGAAAGACATCACACATCACAGAATATAGAACAACTGTTGTTTTCTAACTAATACCATAAAAAAGAGATCTTAGGCTGGGGTCATGGCTCAGCTAGTACAGTACTTGTCAAGCATTCACATAACCCTGGATTCAATCCCCAGCCCAGCATCCCCTGTGTAGGAAATGACACAGTAAGCCTATTATCTCAACACTCAGAAGACAGATAGATGGTCTGCGTTAACACTGTCAACTTTCATTTAAACCAAGGAACTACATAAAAAGAGTAGCCTAAGGTCAATCATCGATTTATAAAAATGGAATAAATCTATCCTGAGAAATGCCAAAAGCAACACTTTGAAGAGTCACCTGATCTTCTAGATGTAACTGCTTCACAACAATCCTTAAAGGAATAAAAGTGATCATATAATGTATCATTTGTGTGCAAGGTAGACCAAAAAAATATTAGACATGTGAAGAAAAAATTTTGAGCCTGTAACAAATAGGGAAAATATGTAAATAAAGAAGTAAGCTCTCAAATGATCTAGGTATTGAGTCTGTAAATAAGGACTTACATAATTACCACAAATAAAGACTCTACAATGAAGGATGTGAAGATTATATGAACAAAAAGATTATAAAAATTCTAAAAAGAAAGACTTACATAATTACCACAAATAAAGACTCTACAATGAAGGATGTGAAGATTATATGAACAAAAAGATTATAAAAATTCTAAAAAGAAAGAAATTATAATTAAATGTAATAATGAAAGCAAAAAATTGTATGGGATTACTAGTAGATCAGATTGAAGAAATAATCAATTAATGTGAAACTAAGTACCCTGTCCCATTATCATAAGAGTCTCCATGCACCTTTAAAGGATAGAAGGGAAACTCACCCACCTGTAGAAATAAATAGGTAAATATGCTTAAGATAGAAATGGAAGGATAATCTGATCATACAAGTATCCTGAATAATTATCAGCTGGAGCAACTCATTGCATGCTTTTTCTAAATTCTCTAATATAATGAACATGTTTTTCTGCTTTTTAATGATGCTGTGAAGTGTCAAGAGGAAAGAAAAAGATAGTTACTGATCAATCCCTGTTACCAGGCAATATCCTTGAGGAATCAAGATTTCCAGGCTATGTCCTTCACTGCCTCCAGTAATCACTAGGATGGAAATAAATTCCAGAAACCTAATGCAGTCAGTTACCCCGAATCCTAAGCATCACAGTCCCCTCCACAAACGCTCCTTTCTCAGATCCTAATCTTGGCAGGAAAAAGCCTGTGGTATTTAAAGGTAAAAACCAAGCAAAAACAGCCTTCAAGGGAACTGCATCACTTCAAGTGGCTTCCAGTCTGGTCCCAGCACCGAGGAGGCAAGACTCTAGAATGGGCCCCTGAGCTACTAGGACTTGGGAAGCCAGACTTGGTCCCAGTTGCCTCTCCTCCTCAGGTGTCCATGTCCAATTCTTCAAACTTGCCTTACAGGAGGCCCAGGCTCCTGCCACTAGGTCCTGCCAACCAACGAAGAGCCTGGTGTCCTAGCTGCCACTCCGCAACCCCTAGAGCCCTCACCCATCAAAGTCACCATCTCAGATCTGTTAACTCATCTTCACCTCAGGGCCCAACTCTGTGGTGATATATTTTATATTTAATAAAATCAGTCTGGAAAATCAAAGAACAGATCCAAACATAGTCAAACCAAGAGGGTCAAGAGTGTAACTCAAGCCTTTAATCCCAGCATGGTAAAGAGGTGTGGTGACCTACACCTTTAATCTCATAACTCCAGAGCCAGATCATTCTGTGTTTCTGTGAGTTCAAGGCCTAATTACCAACCAGTAGTAGCTCACATCTTTAATCTTAACTCTAAAATACGATGCAGAGTTGAACTCAAAAGTGAAACAACTGGTCAAAGAAGATATTTAAGGAAACACAGGCAGACAGAGGGGCATTTTGTAGAAGCAATAAGCCAGGGTAAGAAATCTTAAAGATAACTTTTACCCTGAGAAGTTTGCTGGATGAGAATTGACAGTGGTCTGTTTCCTCTCTCTGATATTCTAGCTTTTTCGCCAATATCTGGCTTTGAGTTTTGATTTAATAACAGCTAGAATTCAAGTTTCACGACCTACACCATGAATCTCAGCATGGCAAAATTAGCCCAGCTGTATATATCCAGAATCCAGAAGGAGTCTAAGGGCTGAGATGGGAGCTAATAGGGGGGCAGCACTCCAGGTAAGGGGCAGGGCAACTGTCTTCAGACAGCCAATCAGAACTCAAGGTGCTCTAGTGGGCAGGCACATGAGTCTAGAGATGTGAGACCTCAGGGCACAAGGCAAATGCAGCAATGGCCAGTGGGGAAGGCCAAGTGGGAGGCAGAGGATGAGAATGAATGCACTAGTGGGACTCACAGACCTTGACTATAACAAGCAGGTTCTCAAATTAAGAGAAAGTTTTCAGAATAAAGCGCATGGTGCCTTCCATACTCTGTGAGTGAGGGCTTCCCGGAATACCCAGGGGGAACCTCCTGGGATAGGGAATGTGGTGATGTGGAATGGATGCCTCAGAATTCTGTAATTCTGTTCCTGAAGCCTTCCTTTTGTTCCCCAGGACATACAATGGCAGCATGGTCCACTATCAGGTTTTTCACCTCAGCACAGGCATGAAGTATCCTGCAGTTTTAGGAGAACCGTTAGAAGATTTAAGAGAGACTGACAGGCAAGGAAGTTCTGTGGAGAAGATCTTCTAAGGACGGCTGTAGAGACTAGCCTGCCTGGTAGATGGTGCTGAGTGGAAAGGTGACAGATGAAACAAAGGACCAGATGAAGAAAAAATGGGATGTTTAGTGGCCACAGGGACATTAACCATTTTCACTTGTGTGACTGATGAGAGTTCTAATTTTATTTGTTTGTGAAGAGACACTGTCAGCTATCGCAATAATTAGTGTCTCATTGGGATCTCAGATTTCATGGTCAGCTAAGTAGTTGCTGATTATCAAAAACTGAAAGTCCGGGTTTCAATAAGTTATCTTTAATATTATTGGAAAATTCATTATAATGAGACTTTTGTTTTGGTAACTAAATTATATTGTCAGTAACAAATATAACCTTATTTTTTTGGTAATAGTCCTCAGATTCTAGAGCATAAAGGAAACATCATTGAGTTGTGACATCCGTGTTTACGTTTCTGTGTGTGACAAACTGTAAAGCAAATTTTTTTATATTATTTTTTCCTATCAGCTGACCCTTACTGTCTTATTGTTTTGCGATCCCCATTCATTCTGTCCATTTTCTTATAAAGTTATATTCTGCAAACATCTGATTAAAACTCAGTAACCAAATTTTAAGTTGTAAACAATCTAGCTCTATATAGCTCACAGTAAATGTAGGAAGAACCTAAAGTTCTAACCTTCAAATGATATATTTACACTTTATAAAAAGGTTTTATTATGCAAACATAATATTTTTTGGTGGAATAAATGGGAGAAGTTTATGAGCAGCAGAAATTTAATGGTGTCCCTTGTTTGTTTTGCCCTGGGTGACAATTGAGAGTTTCCCACAATGAAATAGCAGCAAGTGCCGTGGAGGTCCTGTAGTTTTTCTTTCTCCCTTCCCCCCTTTCTCTCTCTTCAGTTTTGTATTTCAAAAGTAAGATGCTGCTTTAGTCTGATCTCTCAATGCCATTTTCCCAGGTAGCATGTTTGTTCCTCTTCCTTCTCAGGTATGCAGTAATATTTTATCTTTCAAGATAAAAGGTTTAAGATTACAAGAAACTTATACAGATAGATACATACATAAAATTTTCAAATTTTTACATGTATATGTGTTAGCCTGAATATGTGTGTGTGTGTGTGTGTGTGCATGTGTTCTCAGAATGTACAAGAGAGCTTCAAATGTACTATAATGTAAGTTATCAGTGTTTTCAGTGACTTGATGTTGGTGTTTAGAATGATCTAAGTTTTTTTGCAAGAACAAGTGTTCAAAAGTACAGAGCCATCTAATGCATATATTTTTTTATAACTTAGGTATATATTCTCTTTTTACAAATACAAATCCAAAATTAAATAAATAAAATACAGTTTCTCTTTTTACAAATACAAATCCAAAATTAAATAAATAAAATACAGCTTCTAAAAAATGCTTTTCAGGTACATCAAAGGCTTTCATTCATAGCTTATTTGATTAATTGATTGATTAATTATAGTACTATACATTAAACTCAGGGCCTTGCATATACCAGGCAAGTGTTGTACAAGTGAGTTACATCCCCAGTTTCACAACAGTTCTTAAAATGCTGTAATCATATTTTCCAAATTAGAGTTGGATAATCAAGTCATAAGAATAACAAGAACCAGAAACCCAAAGATCATCTGTATTCATCAAAGAGATGAATGACAGTCCACGGAGACCAGGCAGTTATCCCATTGTCTAAGACCCTGGCTCTGGGACACAGCTCTTGGAACCCCACAACCACTCATATCTGTCCTAAATGCAGACCAGCAGGGAAAACTCCTGCAGCCCTGAAGCCCCAGTAAAATCCAGTTCACTGGTCACCCCCAGCTACAAAACCCCATCGCATTCTCCAACATACCTTATCACCCAACAACCGCAGTGGCAATCAGAGACCCACAGATCTTCTGCACCCATCAAACCAAGAGTTCCTCAGTTCTTATTGGATCAAGAGGAGCTACCCAAGACCCTCAGTTTGTTAGCACCTACAGGATGAAAAGTGGCCACCTGAGACCCACAGAGTATCAGCACCTACTGTATTAAGAGGGTCACTGTGACACAGAATGCACTACCTCCAGGTAGACCAAGAGAGACTTCCTGAGACATAGACACAGCCAAAACAGATTGCACCAAAATCAGCTCCTTGAAATACAGACAAATCCTCAGGGATCTGAGGAAGCAATAGGCAGACACCAGTGCAAGAATACATATAACACCATAAAAAACAACAGAGCACCACCAGAATCTGGTGGCTCAGCAACAAGAACTTGTCATGGTAGTACGGAAGAAGAAGAAGGAAACCACCTTAAAAACAAGTTTATGAAAGTAATAGAAGCCTTAAAAGAGGATATAAAAAATCCCTTAAAAATAGGAGAAAAGACAAAAAAAATTTGGAAGAGATAAACAAATCCCAGAAAGAAAATTTAAAATTCCAAGAAAACTGAGCAAAAGCAATCAAACAGGTGAAGAAAACATTTCACAATTTAACAATTAAAATAGATGTAATAAGGACGACACAAACTGAGGCAGTACTAGAAATAGAAAATCTGAAGAAAACAAACTGCAACTGCAGATGCAAGCATAACCAACAGAATGCAAGAGATGGAAGAGAGAATCGCTGGTATAGCATATTCAACAGTCAAATCAGATATGCTAGTAAAAAAGATAAAACCAAAAAAGTCATAGCACAAAATGTCCAGGAAATATGGGACACTATGAAAAGATCAAACCTGAGAATAATTGAAATTAAAGGAGAAAAATCCCAGCTTAAAGACACAGAAAATATACTCAACAAAATCATAGAACGAACAAAATAATGTTTGTCAATACATAGAAGAATTGCCATAGAAGAGCACTGTAAGGGTTGAAATCTAAAGGTTGTAATTTGAAAAATAGTCTATATGGCAAAGCCAAGTCCAACTAGAATTCTAGTGCAAACTAATCATCACTGATTAAAACCACCACAGGCTGCAACAAGACAGCAGTTCCCATTGTGAACTTAAAGCTTTTCAGCCACTTTTAAAATTAAGTGGCTGTGTTTGTTTGAGTGGCTGGGAGGTAGGGAGGACATAAAAGGGTGGGGGGGTGGGGAGGGAGGCAGCTGAGAAGGGCTGCAGGGAAGAAAGGGGTTGGAAAGTGTAACCATTTCTATTAAAAACATGTTTCAAAAGGTATAAAAGCTGAAAATAAAGTTGAATGACTCATTCAGGTTGTTCCTTATAAACACTATAAGCAAATAAGGCTTGATATTGCTGAATAAATTTCCAAATGGTAATGAAACACCATCTGCAATTTTTTAGTAACAGAAAGTTTCAAAAGCTAACTTATCCACAAAATCTCATAGTGATATAGTGATTGTTTTTTTTTATTTTCTTCAGCTCCTAAGGAAACAAATGAGAAATATTCAATAAAAACTCATGTGCACATACAGGGCTCTACCTTAAGAAAACCTTCATAGGCAGGAACTGATTTCCTCTGACACAGTAGTGGGGTCTCAGTAAGTGCTATGAGTCACAAAAGTAAGAAAAAGACAGCAAACTAGAAGATACAACTTGCTGGACCTCTAACCATGACACACTAGCTCACTTATCCATGTAAGACAATGTGGTTTAGCCACTCTAAACTATTTTCACAATAAAATTAAAGGATAAATATCGTAAAAGACCAGGTTTTTCTTTTTTAGTTAACACAAAATTATGGATTTAATTTTCTCTATAACTTTCTCAGTAAGAGATGAAATCAGCATTAAAGAAAAGAAAAACCATAAATAGTAACAAATTATTAACTCATGGACTGGACTGAGAAAGCTTGTATTCTATGAAAGCAGCATTGGTTGTGTGCCCTGAATGCATTTGGAAAATTCTAAAAATGAGAAAAATGTTTTGCTAGGGGACCCAGAACTGTTATCTTCAGTCCAGTCGATACATTACAGATTCTGATTTCCCCAATTTGAAATTCCAAAATCTGAAATTCCCCAAAATGCTAATCTGTTTAGCTCAAATATAAAACCACAAGTGGAAAATTTATAGCATAGACTGTTTTATGTTTAAAGTTATTATACATATTTTATACAATTGTTTTTAGGCTCCTAATGTTTTGGATAAGCCTGGCTGTGATCCTGATCTTTACTAAATGTATCTATAATGTGACTTTAAGAGCATCAGAGGATTGACTTGGTGAGCAGTGAGATTTGCTTGAATCCCACTACAACATTTTAAGCATTTGGCCACACTATTTATATGTGAAAATGATAACAAATACCTGTTAGATTTTTTTTCTAGAGTGATTGTAGGAGCATTGAAAAAATCTAGCATAGTATTTAGAACAGGTTAAAGAATAAATTTTTGTGAATTACATTCATAGGTAAATTAGGAGTACTAATGCATGTAATTTACTTAAGTGTAATGATCCATCTTGAAAAAATCTAAAAGGTAGTTACTACCAATTTCACATATGAACATTGCAGCCAAAAGCTTAGATAATGTTCTCAAAGTCACATTATAGGTGCATTTAGTGAAGGTCGGGATCACAGCCAGGCTTTTCCAAAGCCTTATTATAAAAGAGAAGCAGAATAGGGCTGGCATAATAGCAGCGGGGGAATAGCTAAGTCCCTCTGTCCTAGGCACATGGCTCACAGGTAAGAAACTTGACTTCAACGGGGAACACAGTCTGCACAGATGACAGCTGGCAAAATACCAGCAAGGAAGCAGAGGAGTTCCTAAAGCATAGCTGAGAGGTCAGAGGTCAGAAAGTGACTTTTTGTCACCTGAACCCGGGGCCCTGAACAGCCACTCCGCTGCAGCACAGAGCACTGACCACCCAGAACGCAGCTCAGAAATTAGCAGCAGAGGAACAGCTGAGTCCCTTGGTCCGGGGCACACAGCTCAGAGGTTAAGAGACGGCTTCAGCGGGGGACACAGTCTGCACAGATCACAGCTGACATAATAGCAGCAGGGAAGCAGAGGAGTTCCTAAAACACAGCTGAGAGGTCAGACTTCAAACAAAAATTTGTCAAAAGAGATGAGGAAGAACACTCCTTATTCCTCAGAGAAACACTCCACCAATACGACATTACAATTATCAATATCTCTGCTCAAACACAAGGTCATTCACTACTATAAAAGAAACCATCCTACAGATTAAATGACACATTGAGTCACACACAGTGTTTGATAGTAGTAGACTTTAGCACTTCACTCTTCCCAATAGACAAGTCATGTAGACAATAACCAAAGAGAGAAATATTGAAGCTAATAAATTTTATAAACGATTAGAACCTAACAGATAATACAGAACATTTAAACTAAGTCTTCCAAGGATACACAACTGTCTACTGGCATCTGCAATATATGGAACCTCAATGGGAGGGTTCAAACTGTGTTTCTGTACATGGACTGACACCTTGGAGCCCATTCTCTAGAGGAGCACCTAACCCAGTCTTAATATTAAGATTAGGAAATCAGACTAGCCTGGAGTGGATGCTGAGGTAATCCACCTTGGGACATCTTGCCCTTTCTGGGGAGGGGATGGGAGCTGGGGAGGAGGGAGGCTGAAGACTGACTTGGGAGGGGTCTGTACGGGGAAGGGAGATGAAACATGAAGATACATGAATAGAAAAGAGACTTTATTCTAAAAAAGAGGAACTAAAGACGATATCAGGAGTTGGAAAGCTCTTCCATGCTCACGGATTAGTAGCCTTAACACAGTAAGAAGGCCATTTTACCAACAGCAATCTTCTGCACAATTATCATCAAAATTCCAACACATTTGTTTCAAGATTTGAAAAGAAATGTTTGCAACTACTTATGAATAACAAAACATAAGATACTTAAGGCAATCCTAAGCAATTACAGAATGTCTAGCATTGGCATTAAAACTAAGACCAGTGAACATTGAAATTAAAAGAAATAGCCAGACATAAATACAAACACATGGGGATACCTTATTTCTCTTAAGGAAATTTAGCAATGCAAAATTGAAAAAGAAGACGTCAGCTTCAACAAATGCTGCTGGTTAAATTTCTACATGAATTTCTGCATGTAGAAGAATTTAAATAGATCCACATTCATCACTCTGAACAAAATTCAAGTCCAAGTGGGTCAAAGACCACAAACATAAAACCAGAAACACTGGAACAGATACAATACCAAATCCTCCTTATGCAGTGCTGTGTGCACATCCTTCTCATGCAGTATTGTGTACTAGTCCTCTTTTTTTGTTTGTTTTTTTTTCTTCTTTATTTATTTTGTATTTATCAAAAAAAACAGTAAAATGAATTTAAAATGCTGATAAGTTAACAATAACTATAAAGAAGATAAAAATCATAAGCATGACTTATCAAGGGTGATGATGCAAATAAGATTGCTACACATATATTTACTTTGTGTTCAGCTTTCCCTCTGAATTTTTTTTTCCATCCCTGTATATCCTTATTCAAGGTCCCTTCCCCCTCCCACCACATCTGGTCATTTTTCTTCTCTGCAACTTCCCATCCCCTCCCTGGGCAGGGAGGAGACAGTCCTATGGTCCCACTGACCCAATAATGCTTGGATCAGTCTCAACACCTGACCAAATCCAGTTTTGTCCCCCCCCCCCTCAAGAGAGAGTCAGGTGTTCCTATAGTTGGAGTGGGGTCCGAAGGGTCAGTCCAGGGCGTTTCTGATCCCAAGCTGTTCAGTAGTTGTGGTTTGCCGCTTGGGCATGCTTGGATTTTTTTATTGTTTGTTTGTTTAGAGACCACTAATGAGTGAGTACATTCCCTGCTTAACTTTCTGAGATTGTGATACCACTCTCAGGAGGATATTCTCAAAATCCATCCATTTGCCTGAAAATTTTAGGATATCATTTTTTCTTACTGCTGAGTAGTATTCCATTGTGTAGATGTACCACAGTTTGTTAATCCATTCTTCAGTTGAGGGACATCTAGGGTGTTTCCAGGTCCTTGCTATTACAAATAATGCTGCTATGAACATAGTTGAGCTAATACCTTTGGAGTGTGAATGTGCCTCTTTAGGGCATACACCCAGAAGTGGTATTGCTGGGTCCTTGGGGAGATTGATTCTCAATTATCTGAGACACTATCATATTGCATTACAAAGTGGCTAAACAAGCTTACACTCCCACCAACAATGGAGGAGTGTTCCCCTTGCTCCGCATCCTCTCCAACATAGGGTGTCATCTATGCCTTTTATCTGAGCCAATCAAACAGATGTAAGGTGGTATCTCAAAGTTGTTTTGATTTGCATTTCTCTGATGGCTAAAGATGATGAGCACTTTTTCAGGTGCCTTTCAGTCATTCGTAGTTGCTCTGCTGAGAATTCCCTTTTTAGATCTGTACCCCATTTTTTGATTGGGTTATTCAAGGTTTTGGGCTCTAGATTCTTGAGCTCTTTATATAACTTAGAGTTCTGTCCTCTATCACTTGTAGGGTTGGTGAAAATCTTTTCCCATTCTGTAGGCTGGTGTTTTGTCCTATTGACAGTGTCCTTGGCTTTGCAGAAGCTTCCTAGCTTGAGGAGATCCCACTTATTGATTGTTGGTCTTAGTGTCTGTGCCACTGGTGTTATATTTAAGAAGTGGTTGCCTTTGCCAATTCATAGAAGTGTATTTCCCACTATCTTTTCTATCAAGTTCAAAGTGGCTGGGTTTAAGTTGAGGTCTTTGATCCACTTGGATTTGAGTTTTGTGCAGGGTGACAGGCTCAGATCTATTTGCATTTTTCTACACACTTCCATCCAGCTATGCCAACACCATTTGTTAAACATACTATCTTTTTTCCATTGAATGTTTTGGGCCTCTTTGTCAAAGATCAGGTGTTCATAGGTTTTTGGGTTAATGTCTGGATCCTCAATTCGATTCCATTGGTCCACAAGTCTGTTTTTATGCCAGTACCAGGCTGTTTTTATTACTGTAGCTCTATAGTATAGCTTGAAGTCAAGGATGGTGATACCTCCTGAGGTTCTTTGGTTGAGTAAAATTGTTTTGGCAATCCTGGCTTTCCTGTTATTCCAAATGAAATTGAGTATTGTTCTTTCAAGTTCCAACAAATATTGTGTTGGGATTTTGATGGGCAGTGCATTGAATCTGTAGCTTGCCTTTGGTAGAATTGCCATTTTTACTATGTTGATCCTACCAATCCAGGAACATGGGAGAGCTTTCCATGTTCTGATATCCTCTTCAATATCTTTCTTCAGTGATTTAAAATTTTTGTCAAATAGATCTGTTACTTCTTTGGTTATAGTTACTCCAAGGTGTTTAATTCTATTTGCAGCTATTATAAAGGGTAATGTTTCCCTTATTTCATTTTCAGCTCTTCTATCATTAGTGTATAGAAGGGCTACTGATTTCTTTGAGTTAATCTTGTATCCTGCTACATTGCTGAAGGTGTTTATCAGCTGTAGCAGTTCCTTGGAAGAATTATGTGGGTGATTTATGTATACAATCATATCATCTGCAAATAGAGATAGCTTCACTTTTTCTATTCCAATTTGTATCCCCTTAATCTCTTTTCATTCCCTTATTGCTTTAGCTAAAACTTCAAGAACTATATTGAATAGATAAGGGGAGAGAAGACAACCTTGTCTAGTTCCTGACTTTAGTGGGATTGCTTTGAGTTTTTCTCCATTAAGTTTGATACTGGCTGTCGGCTTCTTGTAAATCGCCCTTATTATATTTAGGTATTCTCCCTGTATTTCTGATCTCTCCAGGGCTTTAATCATAAAGGATTGTTGGATTTTGTCAAAGGCTTTTTCAGAACCTAAGGATATGATCATGTGGTTTTGTTCCTTTAGTTTCTTTATATGATGGATAACATTTAGAGTTTTTCGTATGTTAAACCAGCCCTGCATTTCTGGGATGAAACCTACTTGGTCATGGTGGATGATATCTTTTATACATTGTTGTATACAGTTTGCCAAAATTTTGTTGAGAATTTTCTCATCAATATTCATGAGGGAAATTGGTCTGTAATTCTCCTTTTTTGTTGTGTCTTTGAGTGGCTTGGGTATTAGGGTGATTGTGGCTTCATAAAAGGAATTTGGCAATATTCCTTCAGTTTCTACTGTGTGAAATAGTTTGAGGAGTAACAGTAGTAATTCTTCTTTGAATGTCTGGTAGAATTCAGCACTGAAACCATCTGGACCAGGGCATTTATTTTTGGGGAGATTTTTAATGACAGCTTCAATTTCCTTAAGTGTTATAGGCCTGTTTAGGTAATTAATCTGATCTTCATTTAATTTTGGTAGATGGTACCAGTCCAGAAAGCTGTCCATTTCTGGTTTTGACAAGCTGTCAGCTTCTAGGTTTTCCATTTTTGTGGAATGCACATTTTCAAATTATGATCTGATAATTCTCTGTATTTCCTGGGGGTCTGTTGTTATGTCCCCCTTTTCATTTCTGATTTTGTTGATTTGAACACTCTCTCTCTGTTTTTTGATTAGTTTGGCTAAGGGCTTATCTATCTTGTTGACTTTCTCAAAGAACCAACTCTTTGATTCTTTGATTCTTTGTATGGTTCTTTTTGTTTCAATTGTATTGATTTCAGCTCTAAGGCTGATTATTTCCTGCCATCTACACCTTCTAGGTGAGTGAGCTTCTAATTGTTCTAAGGTTTTCAGCTGCACTGTTAGGTCTCTAGTGTGGGATTTCTCAAGGTTTTTCATATAGGCATCTAGTGCTATAAATTTTCCTCTTAAGACTGCTTTCATTGTGTCCCATAAATTTGAATATGTTGTGGATTCATTTTCATTAAATTTTAGGAAGACTTTGATTTCTTTCTTAATTTCATCCTTGACCCAGAGATGGTTCAATTGAGTGATGTTTACTTTCCATGAGTTGGTAGGCTTTCTTTGGGTTTTGATGTTGTTCAACTCTAACTTTAGGCCCTGGTGATCTGATATGTTACAAGGGATTATTTCCATTTTTTTGTATCTGTTGATATTTGCTTTATGACCAATTATGTGGTCAATTTTGGAGAAAGTTCCATGAGGAGCTGCGAAATATGTATATTCCTTTGCCTTTGGGTGGAAGGTTCTGTAGAAATCTATGAAATCCATTGCATCATAACCTCTTTCAGATTCCTTATTTCTCTGTTGAGACTCTGTCTGGTTGATCTATCCAGGGTTGAAAGTGGAGTATTGAAGTCTCCCACTATAAGGGTGTAAGAATTGATGTGGGATTCGAGCTTTAGCAGTGTTTCTTTTACATAAGTAGGTGCCCTTATATTAGGGGCATAAATATTTAAGATTGAAATGTCCTCTTGACCAATTTTCTTGTATCTTTATTGGCATTTCCTTCTTCAAGTTAGGGAAGTTTTCTTCTATGATTTTATTGAAAACATTATCTGTGCCTTTGAGCTGGTATTCTTCTCCTTCTTCTATTCCTATTATTCTCAGATTAGGTCTTTTCATGGTGTCCCAGATTTCCTGAACATTTTGAGTTATGGCATTTTAGTTTTACTATTTTCTTTGACTGATATATCTATTTGAGCTACTGAGTCTTCCACTTCAGAGATTCTATCTTCCATCTCTTGAACTCTGTTTGTTATGCTTGTATCTGTGTTTCCAGCTTTTGTCTTCAGATTTTCTATTTCCATCTTTGCCTCATTTTGTGCCTTTTTTTATTGCTTCCATTTCAGCTTTTATTTCAGCTTTTAGTTCCTGGCATGTTTCTTTCATAGATTTGTTCATCTCTTCCAATTTTTTGTTTGTATTTTCTTCTATTTCTTTAAGGCTATTTTTCATATCTTCTTTGAGAGCTTCGATGATCATCAAAAAGGAATTTTTGGTGTTGCTTCCTTCTGTTTCCTCTTCACTGCTCAGTTCAGGTCTTGTATTTGTAAGATGGCCAATTTCTTCTGGAGTTACCTTGTTGTTCTTTGTATTATTATGTAAGTTTTTGCACTGACGTTTGCCCATGGCTTCAGTGGTTCATGATTAGGTGGCTCCTGGTCAGTTGTGGCATTCGGGCTTGTGTGCCTCCTGTCACCTCTCTGGGCAGGGTCTGAATCTGCCATTCAGAGACCCCAGAAGTTATCTGTTCGCTCAGTTTGAGGTCGAGGTGAGTTGCCGTGCAAATTCCCTCAGTAGCACCTGTGGATATGGTGACAGGCAGACTTTATCTGCCACTGCTACAGAGTTCGATGGAACTTATTCTGCAGACAGCACCCGGTCCCGCACTAGTCCTCTTTTTAAAGTGCTATGTCTGTTGTCTTCCAAATGCAGTGTTGTGTGCATAGTTCTCCCTATTTGCACAGTCCTCCCCTATGAACTTCTGCACATTTGTGAACTGCAGCCTCACCATTCACTTGACTGGCATTTCCACCTTTATCATTGGCAGGAAATCCTGCATCTTAACTTGCTTACTGTCATTGGCAGGAAGATTTGCCCCCTATCTTTCTCACCGTTGTTGGTAGAAAGTCCCACCTCCTGTCTTTCCTGCACCCACCATAGATATCCCATGGATAAAGTCATGGGGGCTGATGGGAGTTCCAGTGAGGGGACCTCACATGACAACATGACTGACAACAAAAAATCAGTGACATCAGAGGCAAGAAAATGACCTCACTGTGTAATTGGCAATTTAATTAATTGACTAATTAACTTGCAGTCAATAGGTAGTACAGGCTAGTTCTTAGCATTTAAATAAGTAAAATTTGAATAAGTAAATATTCATGACTTTATAATTTAATATTTCTGCCAAGGTAAGTGGGAAACTGGGAAGGAGCAGAGAGTGAAGCCCATGTAGGCATAGTGACCTGTACAGTAATGTTGCTCCTCCAACGGTGGGGTTGGAGGGTCATAGAAGACATCTTGTCACCTCCAAACCTGGAAGGTCATGTAACCTTGTATTCCACATCAGCATCTAAGCAGTCCTCAGTACTCTTTGCTTGGTACAGTCATTCTCAGTACTGTTTGCTTGGACATGTGCATCATTGCCCACCCCCCAAAAACAGTTCTCTTGTGATGGTTTCCCCACTGTCCTTCAGTTTTTCCTCACACATATCTCTGTTTCTGCCCATGCCTCAGTTTCCCAGGGAGCAGGAACAACTTTCATGGCAGCAACAGTGATGCTAGGATCTCCCTTTAACAATAAAAGCAAGAACCTGAGGGGCTTTGATCCCTGTTATGTTAATGAGAATTATGCTAATCAGCATTATGCTAATAAGTTTTCAAATCATTCATTCAGCTCCAACCCAGCCAAATCACACTGTAATTATCAAGGGAAATCATGCTGTCATTAACAGGCTCTGTACAGGCCCCAATGCTGAGAAATACTTAGTTAGGAAGGGAGTTAGGATCATGCTGTGTCACCCCTGAACCCTCTGCAGGCTTGAGTCACATGCACAAACTCAGCCCCTGTGACCCTGCCTGTTGTGGTCTGTGACATCATGGTTGAACACCTGTGACTCCCCTGATATCACATGGGTCATCATACCAATCAGTAGCCACCTGTGACTCAGTTTCCCTATGGAGTCACACCAGTTGTGGGAGATTATGGGGAAGTGAGCTGGGATAAGTGAAAAGGCAAAGTAATTTTGACAATGTGGGTCCTTTGGTTTCCAGCAGTCACATTTGACTCAGTTTCCACATGAAATCAACCTGTGCTGCAAGATGATGAGGAAGTGAGCAGGGTTAAGCTGCAGCATGTAGAAATGTTGTCTATTCCTCAGGTGTCCATCTGACCCTCAGTGAGTTGATTATCCATTTGTGTGCAGGATTTATTCATTATCTCTCATCTCATCAGTGTCCTGTTACTTCAGGTCACCTGTCATACACCTGTGTATCACTTGTTCGACCCTGAGGCAAGAGGATTCCCATGAGCTCTCCATGACAGGAGATTGATCAGTAACAACTCATAGGGAGTCAGTTATTCAGGGATCAATGAAAGGTAAAGAGCTCAGGTTCAGGGGTCATGTAGTGCTAAGTGGAGTCACATGGGAATGGAGCTGTAGACCCACAAACTTGAGCACACGACCTGGACCCACCCATCCCATAATATGCCTCCCTCTATAATAATCCACTAAGCTATTTCATAATATACCTCATACTCATTCCACAATAACCAACACCAAATCTTAGAAATCAGCCATCCTATTATAATCCACTGGTCCATTTCATAATAACCAGCCATCTTATAATTCAACACTCACACATCCCATTATATGCCTAAACACAGCATAAACCATTGAGGTATCACATAATATGCCTCACATACATCCTATAATAACTAACCACCTATCCCGTAATACCGTATTGAGCTATCTCTTAATCAGCCATCCCATAATGCCTTATCCACTCATCCTATAATGACTCACTGACCCATCCCATAATAACCAAAAGCACAACCATAATAATCAGCCATAAACCACACAATAATTTACCCACCCATCCCTTAATAACCTGTCAAGCCATCCCATGATTAGGAGTCAATCATCCCACAATTACCATTCATCTGATAACTCACCAACCCCTCCCATAATAACCAGTCATACACCCCATAATAACCAAGCACCCAAATCAAATAGCATCTATCCACTGCAATAATTACTCAACAACCATTACATGTCACAAAACCATCCCATAATGAGCAAACAGCCATTTTATAATTACACCACCCACCCAACTCATAATGACTAACTGCCCCATCCTATAACTACTGCACACATTCAATAATATGCCTCACTCCCATCCCATAATATCCACTAATCCATTCCATAAGTCACCTATGTGAGGTGCTATGGGGTCACAGTGACTTCAACACAGAAATACTGTGAACCCCTAAACAGGGTTCAATTTCTGGAGCCATGTCTGATCCTTCCACCATACTACATGGTAGAAGAAAGTGATGTAATACCTGAACTGCCCTCAGTGGGCTAGTGTGTTTACAGAACTTCTGATTTCTCAGTTACCCCCTATTCCAGGTTCGAGAGGAGATCTTTTACTCCCCTTTCCTGTTTCCCAGGGTGACAGGTATCTTAGCCTGGAGACCCTGCCCCTGTCATGGTCCTTTGCTCTCAACCTCAGTTTTCCCTGAGGCATCATCTCTCATTCTCTGAACCCTTGACCTATGTGCATGACCAGCACCAAGGTCCCAGTTATGTCACTTCCAGTGAACCACTCCTGCCCCTCCCCTGCCTGGTCCGGACTTGGATCTAGAACAATCTCATTAAAGAATGTTTCCAAAAAGAAAAAAATTTGAAATGAGGTCTACTAAAGTGCTTTGCATATTCATGAGTAAAAGTGATTTTGCATATTTATGAGCACATAATAAACTGCAAGGTTAGAAGTGGCACAGGAGGTCTAGGGACTTACACTTTCCAGGCTCTCCAAGGCTGAGATTCACTTTGGGGTTAGAGGTCCTGAGATAAGATATGGGAAGGAGGTTATGGTCTTGAGTTTGTACTGTTTCTCCAAGAATGCCCCATGTGTTTTCACAATGCCTCACAACTTTCAATGATGCCCAACATGCTGTCATAATGCCCTGTCCAACCCTGGATATTTGGGCATCCCTGTGCATTTCCACTTGGGGGAGGGGCCATTTTTTAGCATCCTCTGAGAAGACAAAGGCCAAGAGCTCTGGTGAGCTGAAGTTGGAGGATCAGGGTGGACCCTGAAGTACAGCAGAGTGGGAGTGAAGGATCATTGAAGAGAGGGAATAAAGGAATATAAAAATGAAGGAATTAAAAATCATGGGAGGGAGGAAGTGAAGAATGATGAAAGACAAGGAGTGAAGGATCATGGAAGAAAGGAAGTGAAGAATCATGGGAGGAAGGAAGTGAAGTATTGGTGGGATGAAAGAAATAATCATGGGAGTGAGAGAATGAAAGATTGAGGGAGGAAGGATGTGAAGAATCATGGGAGAGAGGACTGAAGAATCCTGAAAGGTAAGGAGTAAAGGACCATGGGAAATAGGGAGTGAAAGATTATAGGAGGGAAGGAGTGAAGGATCATAGAAGGGAGAAAGTAAAGAGTAATGGGAGAGAGGAACTAAAGTATCATTAGAGGGAGAGTTTGAGGAATCATGAGAGAGTGAAAAATCATGGGAGAAAGTGAAGGATCATAGGAGGAACTGAAGAGTCATGGGACTGAAAGAGTGAAAGATCATGGGAGAAAGAGTATGTAGGATCACAAGAGTAATAGAGTGAAAGATCACGGGAGAGAGAGTGTGAACACTCATGGGAAGGAGAGAGTGAGGAGTAATGGGATGGATGAATAAAAAATCATGGGTGAGATAGAGTGAAGTATCATAGAGGGACAGAGTTAAGGATCATGGGAGGAGTGAAGGTTTTGGGACCAAAGGAGTAAAGGATCATCGAAAGAAGAGTGTAGAATTATGGAAGGGATGGTGTGAAGGAACATGGAAGGAAGGATGTGAAAGATCAAGGCAGACAGGATGTGAAAAATTATGGGAGGCAGCCTATATGGCCCCACCAGGCCACAGGGCCAATTCATACTGACCCACAGAGCCTTGCTTCTATATCTACACAGCAGAACATACTCAGGGTGTGGATGGGGCAGGGTCAAGACTAAGAGACTGAGAGTAACAGCTGGGATCACATGACCTTGATACTTTAGGTCCTGACCCGTTCCAGTTTAGGATTTTCTAGATTAGAATAGGTGGACACAAGAGGACAATGTATAAGTCTGGGATCACATGGATGGAGGTTAAAGTTCAACTTCCTAAACCCGTCCATTGAGCCTGCGATCATATGGATGGGGGACAGGAGTCCACTGAGCCTGGGGTCACGTGAGTGGGGTCAGAGGTCAGTCAACTTTGTGAACCTGTCAACTGAGACTGTGGGCACTTGGGACAGTCAGAGGTCAAATTAATGACCTGTGTATTTGTTTTACAAATGAGAAAAGACACACACACACACTACCAGGGCCACACAAGAGTTTATTTAGGAGAGTTGCTAGGTGGGTACAGGAGCAAAGAAGCAGAAGTGGAGAAGAGAGAGACCACACATGGCGTCCCTTTTTAAGACAGAGGGTGGGCACGGGTTTATGTAGCCACGTCTGGGGGTGTGCCGCTGTACATGTCTAGGGAGGTGCCTTTTATGTAGCCACGTCTAGGTGCATGCCTCCTTATGTGGTACATACTGCCGGAGCCATGTTGGGTTCACCACGTGGCCGCTACATACCAGAAATCTTTGATTCACCCAGTGCCATGTTGGGTTCACCATGTGGATTGTCAGAAATCCTTACACTGTGAACTGAGTCTGGGGTTATATGGCTTGGGATCAAAGGTCAGCTTCTTGACCCTGTCAACTGGTCCCAGGGTAACATGGAAGGGGGTCAGAGGTCAAATTTGTCTATATGTCAGAGACAATTTTGTACCCTGTGGGCATTCCTCTGCTTCAGATTCACCGTACAGGAAGTCCCACTTTAGTCCGTGCTATGATTCATGCTCAGCTGTTTTTCATGGGATGTGAGCATCTATAGGTCACGGGGTCACAGGTTATCAGGGTTACAGGTCAGATCTTTATTGTCGGTACCAGCACAAACTGAAAGTCAGTTTGGCCCTACATGGTGAGGATTTGGTCAACCACAGTAGGTTGAGGCAGAAATGGGCGGGGCAAAGTCAGGAGGGAGAAGAAACAGCCATTTTGTTTCTTATCTTCAAACGTTTCCCCAGACAGAAAGTGCTTCAAGGTAGGGAGACTGAGGCAAGAGAGGAATGGTGCAGGTCTTAGTACCTATGATTGGTAGCCAAGCTCCATACCCGTGATACTTTGCCTGAACTCTCAAGTAAGATGTGACCCAGACCTGGAAGACAGAGGTCAAGGAAACTGACCCTTACTTCCTGTTGTTGGCTTAGGGAACACTCCAACCTGTTCCTTTTAAAGTATCTCTTGAAATGATGCACATTGTCCCAGCATGACACTCAGGGTCAGAGGTCACTCTGACAGACAGGGAGGTCAAAGGTCAAGATGACCAACTCTTGCTTTCTTATTTCCAGAATGAGTTTGACCCACCTTCTTTCCCCAAGGCCTATGATTGTCAAGTGAAAACCCGGGGTACCTTTCTGTGGTGGTAACTGATGTCTGTTAGTCCCCATATGCCTGCATTCACAAGAGCTAATCCCACCCTCTTGACTTAAGGGCTGTGCGTAACATGTGTAAGCCCTACCTTATTCCCTCTGGGGCTTGAATGCTAAGGAGTAAATCTCAATGCTGCTCTTACCTCAATCCACACTGAGTTGGGGAAGAGACAGAGGGTCATGTGACCCAGCATGGTACTGTCACTTAGTCCCTACAATACATCTTTTGGAAAGATTAAAAATTGGATCTCACTTTGCATATCTGGGTGACTACAATGAACTCAGCTGACCCTGGCTAAATCCCCATTGACTCTTGTGCCTCAGTTTCTTTCCTTGCCTCAGTTACTCCCATGTTTTAGATTTTTACTTCAGTCCCTTGTGCCTCAGTTTTCCACCATGTAGTTTCTCCCCATGCATCAGGTATCTCTAGTGCCTGTTTGCCCCATGCTTCAGTTTCCCTCTGTAGCTCAGTTTCTCCCTGTCCTCAGTTTCTCCATGTGTAAGTTCCCTCTGTGTCTCAGTTTCTCCTTTGCATTATTTTCCCTCATGTCTCAATTTTGAATAATTATGTAATAAACCCTAAAGTCAGATATTGGGGAAAAGTTGAAGTATCAGAGACAGGAATAAATCACAGCAAATTTTCACCTAGTGGACTCCTCAGGCTGAACAAGGTAGGATCTGTCTCCATGAAACTCAGACTGACTGACTGACTGAGTAGGCAAATGGAAAAATTTCTACCTTCTCCTTCCTTATATTTTCCCCCTGGTTAAACTCTCTTAGAGCTAGTTTTAAAGATGAGTGCCACCACTTTCTGGCTCTGTTTTGCCTTGAACTCATAGATCCAGAAGATCTCGACATTCCCAGTGCTAGAATTCACAAGGCATGAGTCATCACTCCCTGATCTTCCTGGCTTATCTTTGTCCTCTGATATTCCAGACTATTTTTGCTAAATATGTAATATATCACAATTTACATGTAAGAATACCAATTAGAGAGGCATGTCTTTGTGAAACATTAAATTACAGGCAGTGGGGAATTTTCCCACACTCAATTAAACCATATCAGCTATCAGAAAAAAACACCAAGCAAGGATGCAGAGACACAGAAAAAGCAAAATATATTTTAGGGTCTGTGGTCTTGGGGGCCTTGACAACCTGAGGATTATTAACTTGGGGGTTGCTTCTTGGTGGGTTGACACCCTAAGCCTCAATTGTCAACTGTTGCTTTCTGTCCTCCTTCCACATGTCTACTGGAAAATGTTTAGTGCTCAAAATAAAGAAAATGTATCATAGTATACTTTCATATGCAAATGGGACTTACAATTCAAACTGTCCTGTGTTCCTTTATCCTTGTGTGAAATTGTTTAAAATTTTAAAAGAAAATAGCTTACTATTGTAATTTTTTAATAATTTTAATTGAACACCAGTGAGATAACTCAGTGGGCAAAATCTCTGGTGTGCAAGGTAGGAAACCTGACCTTGATCACCATATAAAAAATACTAAATGTATAAACCATAAATCTGTCTCCTTGTCTCCACATACCTGCCATGGCCTACAACCCTAAAATTACATTACACACACACACATAATAAATGCTTGTTACAAAATAAAAGTTATTGCCATTATATCATCTAGCATCTCTGGATTTCCTGCTCACAAATTGGTTGTTTTATGCTCAGTTGGTCAAGAAAAGAGTGTGTTTCTTTTGCTCTGTTTTCAGAGCCAAAGTTGGTGCTTTATAACCTTTTAAATTTATTTTTAGGGCCCAGAGTGTGTTTAGATGGTTGGCTCTTTTACTCTACACATAAGGATTCATAAATTCATGCATTAATTTTTATGACCTTGTTGGTACAAACAATATAAAATGGACACCAAAATAATTGAACATATTAAACCATAACTTTTATTGAAATAACTATTGTTGGATAAGGTTATACCAAAGACTTTATAATAAAGGGCTCTCAGGGTTTTTTTTTGGATACACAAAGATTATTGTAATGTACAAAGGCTTTAACAGATTGATTGCACATAAAAAGTTTATTCCTGCAACTGCAAAAGTGACTCCACTTATAGACTTTCACTGCATATATTTTCTCATGATTTCAAAGACTACTGATACATACCAAAGCTTTGTCACACTAAGTACAATGATAGGGTTTCTCTAGAGTAGGTGTTCTTTCATTCCTTTGAGGACAATTTTGATATGCAAAGGCTTTACCACACTGATTACATTCAAAGAGTTTCTCTCCAGTATGTGTTCTTTTATACATTTGAAGAGTGGTGTGATGAGCAAAAGCTTTAACTCACTTATTACATTCATAAGGTTTCTCTCACATATGCGTTCTTTTATGCATTTTAAGATGACTCTGGCGTGCAAAAGTTTTACCACAATGATCACATTCATAGGGTTTCTCTCCAGTATGTGTTCTTTTATGACTTTGAAGACTACATTGATATGCAAATGATTTACCACACTGATTACATTCATAAGGTTTTTCTCCAGTGTGTGTTCTTTTATGCATTTGAAGGTTGTTATGTTGTACAAAGGCTTTACCACATTGATTACATTCATAGGCTTTCTCTCCAGTATGTATTCTTTTATGTCTGTGAAGATGACTCTGATGTGCAAAGGCTTTACCACACTGATTACATTCATAGGGTTTCTCTCCTGTATGTGTTCTTTTATGCATTTGAAGACTACTTTTCCATGCAAAATATTTACCACATTGACTACATTTATAGGGTTTCTCTCCAGTATGTGTTCTTTCATGCCTTTGAAAACTACTATAATGAGCAAAGGCTTTACCACACTGATTACATTCATAGGGTTTTTCTCCAGAATGTGTTCTTTTATGTATTTGAAGATTACTTTGATATGAAAAGACTTTACCACACTGATTACATTCATAGGGCTTCTGTTCACTATGTGGTTTTTTATGCTTATGAAAATGACTTTGACATACAAAGGCTTTACCAAATTGACTATATTCATACAGTTTCTCTTCAGTATGTGTTTGTCTTTGAGCCTGATTGTCATATGCAAAGTCTTTAACATACTGAGGATATGCAGAATGTTTCTCCTCAGTTTGACTTCCTTCATGCCTGAAAAAATATTAGAGACATGTATAAGCTTTACCACATTCAGTACACTTTTAAATCTTTATATCTGTAAAAATTAATTTTACAATTTGGTTCAACTGTAAATATAAATCAGAACTTAAGGTTTTTACACACATCTTGTTCCCCTTTCTTAAGTGTTGCTCTGCATCTTTGAAAATACCTTTGACGGTAAGATTTTTTTTTTTTTTTACTACATGGGCCAGATTACAAAATTTTATTTCCTGTATAAGATTTCTTATATATTTGAAGAGTACTGAAATTACTCAGAACTTTACCATTTTTACTGTGTTCATAAGTTTTCCTATATTATAAGTAACACTACATTTGCTATGTAAACTAGAATAAACAAAATTATTTGCATATTCTAGTTCTCATAGGACTTTTATGCAGTGTGCATTTGTTGATAAAATTAATTACTTGTATACTGGAATTGAATTCAACAAGGGCACTGCTACAGTCATCTAATTTTTCTGAGATAAGTATGTTACATCATTCCATAACTCTATGCTCATATAACTTGAATCCAGAGTAACATATGATATATCCAGTAAATGAAGAATAATAAATAAAGGTTTCCACATTGAATACATGGTTTCACTTTCTGTTTCTCAGAGACATGTAGTATGGGGATTGGGATATTTCTCTACAACTGCCCCTTGACTCTTAACTGAAACTGCCTTTCTTGCTAAATTTATCAAAATCATAACAAGTATATGATAAATACTAGCTATACTATGGGCTGTTTTGAAACCTCCATTAAAAGGTTTTGGAGATAATCTGACCACCTCTTCAATAGGTATACTTTTTCTAATATGAGTAGAATGAAACAAATTTTCATTTTTTTTTTTTTTTACAGTTTTACAGCATAGATCTCACGGTGTTTTGTAAATAGTCTTGTCTGTTATGAAATTTTTCCTTGAGTAACGCTCTCAAAAGAATGCCTTGCAAATGCAAGTAATCTATATGAAATTGAGTTATATGATTTTGTAAAATTTTAATAATTTAATAGTTATTGATGCATTTTAAGCTGTGCTCATTTACACTGCAGCTTTTGTCTAGATATTTCAAGACAAAAAACATTTTTTCAGTGGCACATTTACATCAGTTTGCACATGAAAATTACCTTTCATATCTTCTAGAACTTTGAGAATGTTCTTCAATATTATAGTCGTCCCAACTGTATCCTAAAATATAGTACCATAAATGTATGTTATATTACTGAAAATTATTCAAAATTTAAGCTATTAGCTTTAGCAAACCTTAATACTATGACTGTTCTATTTAGCTGATACATTTTCTTTCATCAATCAAATTACAGAAGAGCATCAATTACCAAGAAACTGTTTTTTATATATTTTAAGATATAAAGAAAAATTCAGTTTTACCTATAGTAGTGAGGTTTCTGTATGTCTCCAGCATCACATCTTTGTAGAGATTTCTCTGGGTAAGATTTAGCAAAGTCCACTCTTCCCAAGTGAAGTTGACGTGCACATCATCATAGGTCACGACATTCTAAAATAGCCCATACATGTGTAAAATGGAAAGCACAATAATGAAAACATTGTAAAAGTATGTATTTCTGGTGCCTCTACACTTATTCCATGACACAGATATTATAATATAATCACCATGTCATTTTAGAAGGAAACTGAATAGGAGGATCACGATTGTCATTGTTGTACCCTTTGAATGGATTGGAGAAATGTTATTAAGAAATGTAGAAAGACACGTAAACAAATCAAGAGTACAGTCAATAATAGACAAATTGTATCTACAATTGCAAACTAGAAAAAAATAAAACTAAGATGGACAAACTGGTTGTATTGACTCAAACCTTTAACCTAGCACTCAGATGGTAGAGGCCTTAGGCTTGGACAAATGATGCACAGGTGAGTGACAGTTGACCCAGTATCACATGACATTGATGAGAGATGATTGGAAGCTGAGGGATGATGGACAGATCTTGTACACCCATAAATAATCAATTGGCTGACTCAAGTTCTAATGAACACCTAAAGGATGAACAACATACCAAGCCCTGCCCCTTAAACCCACCCACATTTTCATTATTCTGCAGCCTAGGTGTGACTCCATCTGGAAACTGAATCACAAGCGACTGCTGGAAACCATAAAAACCCACCCTTTCATTTAACCCTGCTCACTTCTCCATCATCTCACAGCACTAGTGTGACTCCATGGGGAAAGTGAGTCATAGGTGATCTCTGGATGCTGTGATGGCCTATCATATGTCATATCAGAAAGTCAAAGTCATGATGTCACAAGCCAAGAGAACAAGTAGGGTCACAGAGTCTGGGTTTGTGCATGTGACTCAACACTGTGTGGGTCAGAGGTGACACAGTCTTTCCTTGTGTCCAGTCATGTAACTCCTACAACCAACACTCTAACCCTCATGCTAACCAGGTCTCTCTCAGCATTGGTGCCTGTGTAGAGCCCAGTAATTACAACATGATTTGGCTGGGTCAGGGCCACATGAGTTACTTATAATCTCATTAACATAATGTTCATTAGCATAATAGTTTTTAGAATATTCCTCAATAACATAGTTAAGAGATCAAAGCCTCACAGGGCAATTCACTTTTCATGTCCTAGAAAACGTAACAAGTTTGCATCATAGCTGATGACACTAGGAATGCCTAGATCCTCAACTCGCTGCACTGCCCTAAACTTCCAGGGAACCCTCATTTCCTAATAAGCTGGAAGACAATTAGCTGCTCCTTTTATCATGAAATGGGATCCTAACACTACTATTCTTGCACCCTGGGAAACTGAAACACTGGTAAAAATTAGAGCATGGAGGGGGGCGTAACTGAAGCATGAGAGAAACTGAGGGATGGGAAATACTGAGGCATGGTGTAAAACTGGTGCACAAAGGAAGGTACTTATACAATGGAAACTGAGACATGAGGGAATCTCATTCACATCACCAGGCAAACAGTACTGAGGATGACTATGCCAAGCAAAGAGTACTGAGGACTGCTTAGATGCTTAGATGCTAATGGAGAACATGAGGTCATCTGGCCCTCAAGTTGGAGGTTACAGAATGTCTGCTATGAATCCCAACTCTGCCATGAGGGAGTGACATCACTGTACAGGCCACTATGCCTAAATATGCTCCCCCTGCCTTTTGCTGGTTCCCCTAATATCCCTTGGAGAGAATTTTAAATCAAATCATGAAGAGTCATAAATACTCAGTTATTTAAATTTTACTTATGTAAATGCTCATGGCTACCTTGAGCTACCTCATGGCTACCTTGAGCTACCTACTGAATCCAAACTAATTAGTTGATTAATTTAATTAAAATGATAATTAAATGGCTATGCTACCTCCTTGCCTGTGATGTCACTGATTTTCTGTTATCAATCATGCTATAATGTGAGTTCATCTCACCAGAACTTCCATCAGCCCCATAGTAAGGTCTTCATTTATTTGAGATCTGGTGTCAGGGGTGAGACAGTCAGGGTTATGATTTCCTTCCAATGGGAGTGAGAAAGGCAGGGGCGGGACTCCTTGACAATGACAAAAAAAATGCTTGACAAGTGGCTGGTGAAGGTGCAGCTAACAATTGTGCAGTTCATAGGGAAGACAGAGAACACAGGACTACATAGGAAAGACTGTACACAGCAGAGAGCATTTAAAAGTCTGTGCACACATCACTTCATAGAGAAGATTGTGCACAAAGCACTGCATTACTGTTTTGCAGGTTTTAGATGTATACATAGATGCATACCAAGAGAAATGCTTTAAGTTGTGAAATAATGCTCTTGTACACTGTCAACATTTTTCACTTGTATTGGTTTAATAAAATTCTGATTGACTAGTAGTCAGGTAGGAAGTACAGGCAAGGTAATCAGACTAGGAGAATTCTGGGAAGAACAAGAGAAAGTAACAGTCAAAACCAAACACAGAGGAAGCAAGATGAGAATGCTGGACTGAGCAAAAAAGTTACTAAGCCACATGGCTAAACACAAATAAGAATAATGATTAATAATAAATAAATAAGTATAAAAGCTAGATAGTAATATGCCTGAGTTACTAGCCCAGCAGTTACTATAACATTAAAGTTCAGTTAATTATTTCATAAGCAGCTGCAGGATTGGCCAGGCTGGACAGAAAAAAAAAATCTTCTGACTACAGTAAGTAATGATTTTTGTACTTTGATACAAATCTCTAGTCTCTGGAACACATGGGCATTAAGCCTGTTTCAACATTTTAACAAGTTTTTCAGATTATAATTACCTTATTTCCACTATCTCTTTCCTTCATTCACACCTTTCTATAGGCCCTTATTTCTGTTATAATTCATGTCCTCTTTTGACTTAACAGTTACTGTTTAAATGTGACCTGTCTTTGTTTGCATGACCTCCCGTCTATGAAGCAAAGAGTTGTCTGCACTGGACATTGAGAGTATAGTGGATTATGTACACATAGGACCTTATGCCTTGGATGAGGTACAGAAAACACTCTGGAAGATTAGAGTGCTAAACTACAAATATTTCAGATTAGGGACCTATCTGAAGTGTGGAAGGGAAAACTGGGAGAGCCTATTTAGTCTGAGTCATTTGAACTCTGCTCACCCTGCAGGGTAACTGCTAATGTCTTGAATCCCAGCTGGGTAGTCTTAACTAATGAGGAACTTTGGGAAAACTTAGCCATCAGAAGCACCAGTGGGAGCTAGCTTAAAAGGTCTTTCCAGGATTCTCCTCTTGTTCTGCAGTAGATGCTTGTAAGAAAGAAAAGTCATGCCATAGTCAACATGGAATGGTCAGATTGCCTGAGCTATCAATAACTGAACTGCATGAAATGGGATAGAGCAAGAGCCATAGTAAGGTTCTCTTGCTTCCTGTGATAACCTTGGAAGTAATCTTTGGCCTCTGAATTTTGTTGAATGTACATTCACTTAGGATAGGGAAGCTTTGTCATTTACGCCTAGGAGACTATGAGCTTATAATATCACTGTTCAGTCTATACACACAGGCATTGTTTTGTTGTATAGGGGAAAGACAGATAAGAAAACTAAAGATCTGGTTTCTAAATTCTAAATGTTATATTCCACTATCAGGTTTGTCTTACAAATGTTATAGATAATTTAGGAACTAGTAGAAATAAGGTTATGGGCAACTATAGTAAGAAGTTTCTAGCCTGGTCAGTCTGAGGTCCAAAACAGAAGTCTCAAATAATGACATAAAGTCTTATATTTATCATAAGCTGTTTAGCCTATGGCTCAGACATATTTCTTGCTTACTGTTATTCTTAAACTAGCCCATGATTTTTATCTTATTTAGCCACGTGGCTTGGTACCTTGTTTCAGAGTAGCATTTTTGTCTTTTTTTCTCTGTTCTTTTTTGCATTTAGGTGTCACTGCTCAGTTATTCCTTCTGTAAACTGTAATTTATAATTAAACAATAAAAGAACTTTTTGGCCTATGGCAAAGCAGCTTATAGACAGGCAAAAAGTCCAAGCATAGAAAGAATAAAAAGCAGAGGCAGACATGATCCAGCTGCCCAAGAAGCATGATGCAACAAAAAACAGATAAAGCCACAAGCCATTTGACAAGACAGGAAAAAATAGGTTGATTTAAGTTGTAAAACCTAACAGGTAATAATCTTAAGCCATAAACGAAGCAGTTTATAAATAATATAAGCCTATGTATGATTATTTGAGACCAAGTAGGGCTGAGGGTCCAAACTTCAGACTAGGTAAGGCCACCGGTAGGAAAAATTTGTTTAGATCACTGGGCTAGGTCAGGCCAAAAATTTCTTACTAAGGTTGACTCTGAGATAATTTTTGTTGGAGTTATAAAATCCTTGTTTATTTAATTTATATATGCATAAAATTATAGGAAGCTGGGTAACATTGGTTAAGATCACACTTTTGTGAGCTGAATTTCCTTTGGTCTTTAGATTAGAAGCTGACTCTGTTTTCCTTTGCCTCTTCTTGGCTTTTTCTCTCCATTCTCTTTATTCTTTTCCAAATATTGTTCACATAGTTGATTATTTTAGTTTTTGAGGTAAATATAGAAGTCACGGGTTGGAGAGACGGTTCAGTGGTTAAGAATACCAAATGTTCTTCCAGAGGACCTGAGTTTGATTCCCAGCATCCACATGTCAGCTAACAACTGTCTGTAATTCCAAGATCTGACACCCTTACACAGTTATACATGCAGGGAAAACACCAATTCACATAAAAATAAAAAACTAAATATTTTTTTTAAAAGAGAAGTCACATTGTATCATTATGTGTACTGTCTTTCCATAATCCCATTGAACATTTTGAGTATTTCCATTTTGCATATAGTATTAGAATCATCTTTCCTGTTAAAAATTGTTGGGTATTGTCTTTAGATTGTATTCAGTTTATGGTTTAAATAGACCAAAAACAACATTTCTATATTGATGCATCGTGTTCGTAAGTATCATTTATATACTTTATTTATTTAGGTGTTGTGGTTAACCTGAGGAAAACTTTAGATTATTGGATAAAAAGCATTACAGGGCTTGGTAGGTTACTCAGCACAAATTAATCTAGAGGATGACTTGAGCTCAGATCCCAGCATCTAAAACAACAGGTTATAAGCAACTGCTATTCCAGGTTCAGGAGATATGATAGCCACTTTTTCTGGTGTGTCACTTGTACACAAATAAAAGATATCTCAAAGAGTCAGAAGTTTTCTTGTGCATTTTAGGATCAGGCTCCAGGTTACACTTTGGATAGCTTAAATTTGGAAAATAAGACTGTAAGTCTAGGACCTTAACCAGATGAGAGACTTATGCAACAAAGATATTTTCAGAAATATTTAAGAACACCAGTGACCTGAAACATCAGGACTATCAGGGTTTCTCAAGAACAGCATTGAGACATGTTGCAATAGGAAGAATTGGGTTCTCAGGATCTGGGACAACACCTTCACAAAGGCCCTGTGCCCAGACCATTACTATTTTACAAACATATTACTGGTTTTAGAATAAGAGCTTTTTTAATTCTCAAAACATTAAGTCTTAAGGATAACTTCTAACACCTAGGTCTCAGGCATTCCCTGGCTGTGCCAAGCACATTTCTTTTCTCTGTGAAAGCCTATAGCAAAATTCATGTTGCTAAGACCAGCCCTCAACACATCAGTGTATTCCTTTTCAAATAGTTACCACCTTTTCCATCTATCAGCACTATGACTTTTTCCTCCAAAAAATAAAAAATAAAAAACCAAAACATTTGTAGCACACCAGGCCAAAATGTTGCTTATGACTGTGGAATGCCCTCTTGAGCAGTTGGTAGACACCAGTCCTTTGATATGGGGATGGGCCTAAGGCAAGTTGAAAACCAGCAGTGTCTCCATTGTAATGTTTTGGAGCCATATATATGAAAAATCTTGGTGAAGAAATGTGTATCCTAGTATTCTAATCTCGAATAGGCCTCATTATTATACACTGATCTTTGGGGTATTTTAGAGGATGTACTCCTTTAGCTAAATTCTACCTTCTGTGACTTACTAACTCCTAAGCATTGGAAAATTCTTTATATTACCTAGTCTATTCTTCTACATCACAGAAAGTAGAGTGCTATCCAAAAAAAATTACTTTCAACAATCACAAATTAAATACAAATGAATCTTTCACCTAAATGTTAAATGTCAAGTACAGCACTTCTAGAAGATCCTAGAAAAACTCAGCCTCTCCAAATTTGGTAAACTGCTTTTATGGATATGCCAAAAGTATGTTGACCTGAATTACAAAAACATTTCCACACAAAACTTACTGCTCCAAATGCTGTACACTGGGGCAGCTCATGAAGCACGGTTATTCAGAGGCAGGTACATAGGTCAAGTAAATTTCCAGAACCACACAAGACACCAAATCTGACTGCAGTCCACGATCCAAACCCACAGAGCACTGTCGTAGTAGCTTCAGTAGCTCTCAATCTGGGAAAGCAGTTCATCAGTTAATCAACATGTCCTGGTATCCCAGATGGCCCATGCTCCCATATAAGCTTCCTGCAGCAACATTCACAGAACAGCACAAAAAAACTCTTAAACCCACTCTGCAACAAACCCAAGTTTGCATCCTGGTCTCATCATGGCTTTGTACCACTTCTGGCTGGCAGGTAAGAGTGGAGACACTGACTGGCTAGTGAGGAATCAATCACAAGAAAACATCACTTAGGGTTATTCTGTGCTTAAAGACACATCAGAATAATTCCTGGCCTGTCATTTATTCCAAACCTACACTTCTCAAATCCACAACGATAAGCATTTCAAAAGCACTTGACTTGGCTCCTATAGCTACCCATGCTATATTCCTGCATTCCAGAGGCACTTCCCATTCTTCTTCTCGACACAATTGGCTAAATTGCAAACCTATTATTCAATGTGGAATAGAAAAAATCTCTCTGCCAGATGGAAGGGTGTCCAAAATATTAAAAATTGAGATCTTAGGACAAAAAGAAAGATGTTTCTTTTGTGGCCTCAGGCTGAGGTCAGGCAAACTGAAGTTACTTTTTTTATATATATTATGTTATTGTTATGAACAAAGAACGCACACTTTCTATCCTTGTATATCCTTATTCAAGGTCCCTTCACCCTCCCACCACATCAGGTCATGCTCTCTTCTCCACAACTCCCCATCCCCTCCCTGGGCAAGCAGCAGGCAGTCCCAAGATCCCACTGTCCCAATATTGCTTAGTTCAGTCTCCACTCCTGGCAGATCCAGTTTTGTCCCCCCTCAACCTCAAGATTGAGTCAAGTGTTCCTCTAGGGGGAATGGGATCCAAGGAGTCAGTCCAGGGTGTTTCTGACCACAAGCTGTTCAGTGGTTGTGGTTTGCAGCTTGGGAGTGCTTTGCTTTTTTCTTGTTTGTTTGTTGATTTGTTTAGAGTCCACTAATGAGTGAGTACATCCTCTGCTTATATTTCTGGGTTTGTGATACCTCGCTCAGGAGGATATTCTCCAAATCCATCAATTTGCCTGCGAATTTTAGGATATCATTTTTTCTTAATGCTGAGTAGTACTCCATTGTGTAGATGTACCACAGTTTTTTAATCCATTCTTCAGTTGAGGGACATCTAGGTTGTTTCCAGGTTCTTGCTATTACAAATAACGCTATTAT